>RJWM01014678.1:17856-49961 GCA_004363535.1 Dasyprocta punctata | reverse complement strand
ATTTTCTTTCACTTGGTGTTATGGCTTGTACCTAGACATGCCCTCAAAGGCTCACGCAGTCATGGGTGGGGCTTTTCAGAGATGGCTGGATCTATAAGTGTGTGATACTGGGATTAAGGATGTGACGCTGGGGTTGGTTCATGGTGCCATGCTAGGACGATGGGTGTCCTACCCAGGGTGTGAGTGGGCGTGTGTAGCCCAGACAGAACAGAAGGGACAGAAAGAGGGCTGCCGCGGCTGCTCATCACATGCTGCTTTGATACTTCACTGCTTACTGCCTTGGGCTTTGCTGCCCTCTGTTCGCCATGAACTGTTTCTCCTCTGTGACCCCCTCTGCCATGCCACCCTGCCTTGGAGCCAGCCAACTATGAACTGAAACTTCTACAAACTGTGAGCTAAATAAATCTTTACTCCTTTAACTTCGGGTTTCCGGTATTTTGTCCCAGCAATGAGAAAAGTAACAAAGACTTTGGCTTCAGAGATGATGAGTGTACATTCAGCTCTATTCTTTCAAGGATTTTGAAAGGAAAACCTCATGATCCTTTCTGCAACCTTTATCTTCTCTGCCTCTATTTTCTAGATGCAACTGTTTGTATTTTTGCGATGCATTATTTAAACATCCTAATTCATCAATTTATTCACTCAAAAACAATTTTTGTTATTGGGCACCTGTTCTTTGTGATGTACCTGCAAGGTCTATGTTAGATCATATCACAGGACTGGGGCCAGGGACATAATTGATAGGTGTAGTACAAACTGAAAAGGTGGTGCTCCTTGTATAAAAATTATTGAGAATTTTAAAAGCAGGACCCAAGGGTAAGATAAATATGTTGCTTGTATTACCATGAAGCATACTGTGGGTGTGACCCTGCACTGATCATTTTCTACTCTTTTCAGGGTGAAAAAGCTCATGATTACTATGTTTTTAGAATGTTTTAAAAACTACAGAATCATAGGATAGGCAAAAATACCCTTCATCAGCAGTTATAAAAATGAATATGTTCATTTTTGTGTATCTTTATTCACTGCATCCAGGATCACAAGTTTCCAGGAAAGGCCCACAATGCACTTGTATAATGTTGTTACACACATGCTTCATTTTTCTGCTTATAGAACTAAATACATCAGAGATTTAAAGGCACATGAGATAGTCTCTATAATTGGGTTCCCAAGCCCATATTAACAATAGCACCTTTCTTTGATATAGATAAGTAGATAATTAAACAAACCCTGCTGACAAGGACTGTGGTGTTAGATACAGAAGTATTGTCCACAATAAACGCAGCAAAAGATGGTCTTCATCTCTAAGAGACAAAGCAAAGCTGGAATAGGATGAAAATCAACCACATTTTATTGAGTCCATAGATATTTAACCGAATATCTCCAATGCATCAACCTCTCTTCCTGTACAGCTAGGACCAAAACAAAGATTTCTGACCCCAAGAGGAATAGCTCCCATAAGGCACAGCATAAAATACAATAAAAAGGTGGTATCTATGTGCAAATGTATGTTTTCGTTTACAACTTATTTTAAAAGGATTTTGCTTAATAGTTAAATACCAGTAATTGACTGTTTACTTATTCATTAATGGAGATAAATCAACAATCTTTTAAAATCCAAGCACTGTACTGGGATTTAAAGACAAATCTGTAATTATACAGTTGCAGCTATAATTTATTTTATTTTTCTAAGAAGAGTAAATTAGCAAAGAGGCTTCTTTTACAATTCTTTATGTCTTCAAAAGACTCAAGTGTCTCACCCAGGGATTTTAAATATGTGGAGCTATGATACCACTATTTGTCTCTTTTTTGCCTGTAACAAAGATCACTAATGCATTTGGGTCCCTTTTCCCACTGAATTGAAAGATAGCTTTAAAAAAAAACCACTAATTAATCCTGTAACTGGCTAAGCAGGCAATATACCATTTCTCATTCAGTTTAGACCTTCATATTCACAGTTGGTTTCTCAATAGTAAGCATGATATTTAGGAAAAATGGTAAATTTACTAACAATCTGTATTGCTCACAATAAACTAAATGTTACGAATTTCAATTCCAGAGTCTCCTTCTCTTAACAGTCTAAAATTCCCTTTTGATTCATTTCAGTCTCAGGCAGCATGCTGCATGGCTGAGGGTGAGGACTAGAACGCAATTGGATGCGGTTAATAAGGAAAACGGTTGGATCGTTGTTTTGTTTTTAGCCCAGTTCATTGCTTGCAGCCACAGGAATAGAATGATAATGCATTTTGTAAATGTGAACACAATTTACTACTAGAAAATAATTCTCAGCTTACAACATCCAGCCAAATAATAATACTTAGGATTTGGTATTGTTGTTCAGTATCTTTAACATTGCTTAATCTGTGTGAGACTGTCAATTCTTATGCAAATAGTACCATTAAACCCACAGTTAATGTTGGAGAATTTTTTTTGCCATTTTATTAGTTTTGATATCTGTGGTATACATGGTATACATGCTTATTTTTGTTGTATTTCCCACATAGTCCTTTGAGGTTTGCGGTTCATTACAAACCTAGTTCTAAGTGCTAAGGAAGCCAAATACAGTGCTACCTTGGTTCATGAACTTAATTTTTTCCATGATTCTGGTCATACGTTGAATTGGACAAGAACCAAATCAAATTCAATGTTAGGTTCAATGTTGACCTTATGAGGAAACTTGGTTTGGTTCTCATTCAATTTGGTTTGCAGCCAAATTGTGGAAAGAATTTAGTTCGTGAACAAAGGTACCACTGAAGTTTTACATCAACCTGGCCTTCCTTATTCAGCTAGGACTGGAAATCCAGTTTGACATTCTATTTGTAGGGCTGTTCTGGCCAAGAAACCATACCTCACCAAACAGGAGCCTGGGGAATAATGTTTACTAGATTTAAAGCATTGATAAATTGTTCTTGTTGTTGTTTTTGTATTTATCTGAAGTAGAAAGATCTTGCTTTAAATGATACACTATCAAGAGACCTTATGTAAAATACTATTTCTGGATTTTTCTCATTAGATACCATCTTGATACTAATGTGAGTACATTCCAGGTAAGATCATCCTATGGGTTTATTTCAGGCAATTTGAGTGGAAATGAATAGCCTACATCTAAAATCAAACAATAGCAACAATGCAAATTCTGCATTTGATGCTGCATAATAAAATAAGGAATTTTCAGGCTGGAAGGAGCCTGGAGACAGTAAAGGGCACTGATGTGTGCTCAAATCCACACTCATTTGGACGCTCTTTCTCTGGCTTGGCTCACAAATTATTACCAGGAGTGGGGCTTGGAGACTACTAAACTCTGCTCATTTCTGGCACTTAGTGATCATATGTTCTATAGTTGGGTCTGGCTGTCAGGGAAGAATGAATTGATTGAAGTTGCAGGGCCAGAAGTGTAAACATGATTGGCTCAGTGTAGGACACAGGAAGCACAGACCTGCAGGCACAGTGTGTGGGGCAGGCTGCTTTCTAAACACACTTTAGGAGTGGGAAGTGGCTAAGAGAAATCATACCTCACCGAACAGGAGCCTGAGGAATAATGTTTACTAGATTTAAAGCACTGATAAATTGTTTTTGTTGTTGTTGTTGTTTTTGTGTTTATCTGAGGTAGGAAGATCTTGCTTTAAATGATACACTATCAAGAGACCTTCTGTAACAAGTCACATTTTCAATTAAGTGTTTTACAAGCATAGTGTGGAGAAAAAAACACCAATTTCAAAAACAAACTTCAATCAGTCTCAAAATTCCACTATAATACCAATTTTATTCTGAAATTCAACACAAAAAGAAGCTCTTTGTGGGCGATGGGTACTGGGAATGGAATTTAAGACCTTGCACTTGCCAGGCAGGTGCTTGTCCCACTGAGCTATATGTCAGCCCAAAAAGAAACTCTTAATTCAGAGAACTAACAAAAGAAATTTACATATACTTGCAAATGCTATATTCCAGTTCCTGGTGAAATATATGCATCATTGATAGAATTAGAGTTTTATTTGCTTTCAAGGATAATTTTTCTTGGATTGACATTCGTGCAATGTTGCAAACACTCACCTGACCCATTCCAAACCCTTGTCATACAGACAAGAAACAAATAACTACAAGACTTAAATGCTTTCTGAAAGCCACAAAAGTAAGTGATACACCTGAAACTGGAATGCAAGTCTCCAGAATGTGAACGCATAGGTCTTACTCTTGAAAATAATAAGTATAAATGAGATTTATTTAGTTAGTTTTGGTATTGGGAATTGAACTCAGGATCTTGTGCTTGCCAGGCAGGTTCTTGTGCCACTGAGCTATATCCTTAACCCTAAATGAGATATTTTTAAAGTGTTGCTTCATTTCTGCAGTCAGCAAATGATGGCTAGTAGTTACAATTTTACATACAGGTATTTTAATTTGCACATTGTTCAAATTAAATTGCATTATACATATGAACAGTAAACCCAGGCTTTTAACATAAAATTAATACAGTCATTAAACATTCTCTACTAGTCTGTAAATATAGTTGCCTAAATACCTCTGGACCAGATAATTTAACACAAGAAAAGTGTGACAATTTAATAATAAAGACAGGGCTTTTTACCTACTTCTCAGAATTCAGACATATGATTCCCAGACATTTAAATGATGAGGCTCTATATAAATAGTTTTAAGTTATAATCAGGGCTACAGGCAAAAAGCAACATAATAGTTCTTTAAATTAGGAAATATAATATTAATCCTATAAAATAAATCACCTCTGCCTCAGAGAAGTGAATTATCAACCAAGGGCAGAACACTTCTCAGACCTAGAGCTGTGCAGAGTGCAGTCATGACACAGGATTTTCTCTGGAGTAGCACAATCATGAGACATGCAAACGCCGACAAGCTGGCTTGAACAAGCCTGCGTCATACTGAGCCCATTTCCTTTGTTTGTTAAAAATGTTCCTTGTACTTACTGTGCTCATAGCCTCATTGTGGGGACGAACACATTTGCAATCATAAGAGATACAGTCCCCTTCCCTAACATTCCTGTCTCTCATCTCTACTTAGGCAATGATACAATCTTCTAACATACGAGCCTCCAGGAGGATTTATTACTGTAGAATATAAACATTTTCAAGTTTAAAAACTCTAGCCTCTAAGGCAGTGATGGTGAACCTTCCAGAGCCTTCAATGATACAAACAGCTCACTGTGGCACGTTGTCATAGGTTCACCGCCACTGCTCTAACGGAACTCACTTGGGGCAAGGAAGAAACCCAATGAGTTCCCTGCTGGAAAGACAGCATGGAAACTCCCCAGGACTCCCAGACGAGATGGCAAGTAAACAAGAAGAGAGGAAGCAGGTGTGGGAGGAGGCGAGACACTGGTAGAGCCTACTCTGGGGTCACTAGTCCTCCAGGGATCCTGCAGGAGCAGTGACTTCACCTCCAACTGAGCTTCTGCTCAGATTCCCTTAGTCTACAACCCAGCTGGAAGCTGCATGTCATTGTCAGGGTTGCGGGCTCCACAATTATAGGGAGCTACTTTTCACACAAATTACTGTGACCAGCACCCTCTGGGATTGTGTCACCATATGCACCAGCCCTGGCAGCCTCATGGGAGCCACCATGACCCTTTCAGAATGCCCAACCCCCGTCACTGGCGCATGGCCTTTACTAAGATATCATGTTAGCCATCCTTCCACTGGTGTCTGATGAGTTGCTCCTTTGGCAGCAATGAACAACACCTCACCCACCGACTACCCAGAAGCTGTTCATGCCCTGAAATTATGCTTGACTCCCCTAGCACCTTACTTTGCATCCCACATTAGAAGAGAGTTGCACAATTCCGTGATGCTATTATAGAAAGAAGGACAAGATAAATGGAAATGCATAGGAGGAACGATTATCCTACATCAGTGATAGGGGATTAGGGCATGTTTTAAGAAAAATTGTGGCAATATTAAGGAAATTTTTTAGAATTGTATTTTGAGTTGAGCTTTCAGTCTTGAGAGTTTTGAAGTTTGCCAAAATTTAAAAATAATTAACAATTACATCCTTTTCATGTGCCAAGTATTGTTCCAAATGCTTCTGAAAAGGAGAGTGTAGGATAGCAAAAAATTATTAAATATGAGAATGCAACTAGTAATTAAAAGTGAAGTCTGCGGAGTCAGGCTGCCTAAGTATATATCCACGTCTTAACAGCTCCCAAATTTTAAACAAGCTTCTCATCTTTCGTATGCATCCATGTTTTCATCTGTAGAATCCAGTAACATGGAGATATAAAAAGACACACTTCTGGTAATGAAAACTTATGTTTGAGATGAAAAACGCACCCAGTAGAATAAACAAGAAAATGAAAATTGCAGAGAAAAATAATTTAGGAAACATGAAGACATAGCAACAGAAGCTATGAAAATAAATCAACATCAGAAAGAAGAAAGATGGAAAAAATGAGCAGAGCATCCACAAGCAGTGAGAACATCTCAAAAGGCAAATACAAGCGCAGTTAGAGTCTACATGAACACGGCAGCAAGGCAGAAAAAGGCTTTGAACAAATCATTACTGAATATTTTCTTAATTTTATAAAAAGTATAATCCTATAGATTCAAGGTGCTTAACTAATCCTAAGCACGTGCACACACACACACACACACACACACACACAAAGACGTGAAGTACTGGGAATGTAGCTCCGAGATAGAGTGCTTACCCTTGCATGCACGAAGCTCTCTATTTGATCTACGGCAGCACAAAAAAGGAGGAGAAGGGGGTGTGGTTTAAAACTCAAATTGAAATAGTGATAAAAAGTAAATAAACTCCTGGATTTATGATGGGAAATATCCCAATAAACTAATCATTAATTTGAAGCTATCAAGTTGAAAATACATTTAATGCACCTAATCTGTTACATGGCATACCTCGCTGACCCTCCATGCTGCAGAACTCTGGGGGCCTCACCTCTTACTGGGAGCTGTGACTCACTGCTGCCTAGTTTGGGAAGACAGCATCACATATCCTGAGGCAGAGGGAAGTCTAAAATTTGTAATTTGAAGTGTGGTTTATACCAAATGCATATTGCTTTTGCAGTGTCTTAGAGTCACAAAATCGAAAGTTACACCATTGTAAAGCAACCTGCTGGTTCGGAAGTCTAGCTAAATTGCTAGCAACTAAGGTACATAAAACAACCAAATGCTAGAACTGTTTTGTTCATTTTGCAGGCCTGGGGCTGGCAGCCTGAGCATCTCTTTGGAAGATGACAGTACCAATGCAGCAAAATGGGGGATTCTCTTCTGTCTTGTCTTCGAGGCCCAATATTGTTCTCATCGTTTTGCTTTATTCTGATTAATTTTTTGGCCTTATTTTATACTGTGTTTTTATTGGTTTTATTGTGGTTTTTTTTTCTTTTTCTTTTTCTTTTTTTTTTTGGTTTGATTTTACTATACCTGTTGGAATGGTCAAATATTCTGAAAACAACAAGATATACTATAGTAGCTATTGTTTTCATAGTATCTTTCTTTGAAGTTCTGTACCAGTTCTACAGCTTTGTTTTGATTGACTTTGTTCTGTTATATTTTGTTGGATTTTACTGTCTTTAAAAAAAAGAAAGTTACACCATCGTAAGTCAGAGACTATGTAATTAGAAATAGAGAAAAAAGATACAATATGTACAGATGGAAAAAAAAAGAATGGCTATGGTTCTTCATGAGACACAAGTAAGCAAGACAGTGGAAAGATATATTTAAAGTGCTATCAAATTAGAATAATGATACTTTTTAAAAACCGGTACTGAAATAAGTAAAGGATATTTTTATAAAACAAAGTGGTCAGAAACTAACTTCTGAATAGAAGATTAAAAGTTTTTTGAAGAGGTACTAGGATCATTCAGTGGAAAGAAAGACATTCTTTTCAATACATGGTGTTAAAAAAAATTGGACTTCCACTGACACAAAACAGATTAGAGACTGGGTAAATTTAAGAAAGGATGAACAAAGGGGATAGAGAACACTTTAGGTGTAAAAATTCATTATACTGACTATGGTGACATGTTCATTATATTGATTATGGAGATAATGTCCAAACATACATCTATGTCAAAACTTGCCAAATTATGGACTTTAAATATGTGTAGTTTATGGTATGCTGATTATGCTGCAGTAATACTTTGAAAAAAATAAGACCATCAGGCTTAGTATTCCTGTCCAACTACACAGTCCCATCATGATGACTTAGGAATGAAAGATACAAATAGAATAGAATTTCAACTCAGAGAAACAAAACATGACATTTTTTCCTCTGTTTACATAACAGCGAACTTGAATCATTCTGCATACATGACAAATCACCCAGCTGTTAGGCAACATAACACTGAGATAAGCACATGCCTTTGGTAAATACAAAGATTTATGGTAGTCTTAGTTACTTTTCTTGTTTCTGAGACAAAATACCCAACACAGACAAGTTATGGGAGGAAAGGTTTATTTCAGCTCACAGCTGGTAGCAGCTTCAGTTCATAGTCAGCTGATTCCAAGTCAGGGTGACAATGGGAGAAAGGCATCAGAGAGAAGAATTGTCCATGACATGGCAAGCAGAAGGCAGTGAGCAACAGGATCAGAAGCAAGCCTGGCTTTCCCTTTTATTCTAAACAAGATATAAACCTTTTGGGCACCACCCACACCCAGGGTGGCACTTCTGTCTTCAGTGAATCCATTCAGCCACACCCAGAACTATGCTAATTCCACTCAGTGGGCTGATGTAGTAGTACACACCCTTAATACTAGCATCACACACACCAGTGATCCAGTCCTCACCTATGAGGCTTTGAGGAACATGATATACAAGCCATGACATTCTGCCCTGGCCCTGTAGAGACCCATGCGCATCCCTTTGTGCTAAAGGCATTTAGTCCATCTCTAAGAGTTTCCAAAGTCCTAACAGTTTCAGTATTGCTGAAAAGTCCAAATCCTAAGTCTTATCTGAGATTTAAGACAAACTCTTTGCTGTGAACCTGTGTAAAAACAAAAAGAAAATTAACTGCTTCCAACATACAATGGCACAAAATAAATTTTCATATTCCAAAAGGTACAGATTGGATGATAGAAAAGAGTGAGGCCAAAGCAAGTCCAAAGTCCAGCAGAAAACATATTAAATCCCACAGTTTCATGTCCACCATCCAGGCAGGATGTGAACTCACAGGCACTTGGAAGGGTCTTCTCCTATGGCACTGCTGGTGGTTGTAGCTCTCAGTTTGTTTCTTAGGAGTGGGTTTTCCTCACTCCTTGCATCTCTCCTAAGAGGATCCAACTTTTTGGGGTCTCCATTGCATTTTTGGTTTCACACTTACAGCTTCACACCCCACTCTCTCAGGGCCACATTGTTTGATCCTCCAGGCCTTCTGAAATCGGGGTGGAAGCCTTCCTGACCACACAACTCCTGCATTATGTATGTACCTAAAATCAGCACCACATGGATGATGCCAAGGTCTGCCATCAGCTGGGGCAGTAGCCAGGCTTCCTTCAGTCTTAACTGAAGGGATCAAGTACCTGGATTGCTGAGAACTATGAACCCAACCCCCAGGAACAAATACCCTAGGTCACCACCATTTTGGAACATGGTGTTCTAAGGTTTCAGGGCAAAGTCTTTCACTTTTGCAATTTTGAAGCTGAAAAGAATAGAGTCCTGCAGGTTCTTGTGATGTCCTCAGGCTATTATTTCTATTTTTTGTCTCCTTCTCAGCCACCAAGTACATTTCTGCTTCTTGCTTGCAGTCATAACTTTACTAGAGCTTCCTTTCTGACCAAACTCGAAACAGTTTAAATGATTCTGCTAGGTGCTTTGCGCTTGCTTCACAATTAGATCTGGTTAAAAGCCCCCAACAGTAGCCAAGTTACCACCTCAACATTAGACTTCCTTGAAGTTTCTTCTGCAAGATGAATCAATCTACTGCTCTTAATCTCAGTCTCAGTCAAAGTCTCTGGACACAAACAAAATGTAGACAAATTTTCTGCCAAAGGATAATGCCCATGGTCGAGGGTCCAACAGACAGTGCAGTCCCTGCTCCTAACTGAAACTGCCTGAGCCTCGTCTTTGCTGGTTGCATTTCTGTCAGCTTTCTAGTCTGAGCTCTGACCAGAATCTTCCATCAAGCTTACTGCACAGCATTCCAGGGTCACTTCTTCAGCCAGCATCTTCAAACCTTTCCAAACTCTTTTCCAACCCAGTCTGACCCCACTTCTCTACTACCAAAATCTGTTTTGGTTACTTTTTTTATTGCTGAGACAAGATATCCAACACCTAAAGTGAAAGGTGGAAAGGTTTATTTCAACCCACAGTTCGTAGAGATTTCAGCCCATAGTCAGCTGGTTCCAAGGCAAGTGGCCTGGCAGAGAGGCATCACAGAGAAGAAACTGCTCATGACATGGCAGCACAAGGCAGAGATCAGCAAGCAGTAGAGGTGAGTCTATCTTTCCCTTTTATTCCAGAGAAGCACAACTCTTGTTTGTTCCAACCAGTGGACTAATTTAACACCCCTTAATCCCAGTATAACACACCCTAGATCCAGCATCACACACTCATGGTCTAGTCAACTCCCAAGTCTCACCTATGAGCTCATGAGGCTCTGAAGAGATATTAGATGCACACAACTATGCCTTCTTCCCACGTTAGCTGGCTAAAAATTAAACATATTCCACCAGCTCTGGCATGTCCTTCATCCTGATGCTGAAATGAAAGTTCTCAAGGAGCTAAGTTTACAGAGGTGCAAATGCCAACCATATACCTATCACATTGCCACTTAATGACAACTGATGGACTACTTAAATTTTTTATTCTGTGTGCAGCTGAAAGGTGCATGATTGAAAAAGAAAGTGCATTTACTGTGTTCCCTGGAGAAATATATATCAAAGAACATTCAAGAAATTTCTTTGTTTAAAATGAATATAGATTTCCATCACCTCTCTGCCATTGCAGAGCACAGGTGAACTGCACCTGAGGTGGCAGCCATTCCCATCACCTTTCCACCATAGTAAGAACCCAGGAAATGACAAAACAAAAAAGCCAAATGCAATCTCAAACCTCAAACCCACCTAGAACAAGTCCAAGAGTCACCAACATAGAAGAAAATGGGAGACACACATTTGAAACTTCTGAAATGACAGCAACTGAGGTAAAGAAATCTATGAGGCTAGCCAGGCGTGGTGGCACACGCCTTTAATCCCAGCACTTGGGAGGCTGAGGTAGGTGGAGCGTTGTGAGTTCGAGGCTGGCTTGGGCTACAACACGAGCGCAAGGCCGGCCTGAGCTACATAGTGCGACCCTGCCTCCAAAAACCAGGGCCGGGAGTTTGGCTCAGCGGCTTAAGCGCCTGCCCTGGCAAGTGCGAGGTTGTGAGTTCAATCCTCAGTGCTGCAAAAAAAAAAAAAAAAAAAAGAAAAAAGAAATCTATGAGGCTAAAGAGGAAACCAGATCAAAAATAATCTCTCAAGTTAAAATGAAATGTCAATGTTTATAAACAAAATGCTCAGCATATCTAGAATAGAGATAGATAAGAAAATAGATGATGATAGGAAGATGAAGGAAATTGTGAATGACCACTACAGGAAACAAATCGAATGCATGAAACAGATTCAAGCAGACATCCAGGAAATCAAAAATTCCATTGAAAGCTGGCAAAACCACTTGCATGAAACTGAAGATAGACTTTCAGAGATTAAAGATAGGATCACAGTTATTGACTATGAAAGGAAAGGCCTTTAGAAAATAACAAAGTATCAGGACACAACAATTCAACTGCTACAAAATGGTGCAAAGAAAAATAATGTAGAGTTAATTGGTGTCAATGCAAAACCAGGAGCCAACATAAATAACAAAAAATCTATTTGCAGAAGTAATAGCAGATAATTTCCCAAGCATGGAAAAAGAATCTGACATACAGATAAATGAGACATATAACACTATTTAGCCACAACCAAAATGTATCTATACTCAGATATATAATAATCAAGATCCCAGAAATTCAGCATAAAAGCAGAATATTAAAAGCTGTTAGAGAAAAGAAACAGATCATCTATAAGGGAAAGCCCATCAGAATCATGGAAGACTTCTCAGTACAAACTCTCAAGGCAAGAAGAGTTTGGAGTGAAGTATTGCAAATCCAGAAAGAAAACAACTTCCAACTAAAACTGATGTACACTGAAAAACTATCTTTCAAAATCAATGGAGAAAAAAGATACTTCCATGACAAAGAACAAATGAAGAAATTCAGGATCACTAATCCAACACTACAAAGGGTACTGAAAGATACTCTAAAGAAAGACAAAAATGACCACAATTACAAGAATAACAACAGAAAGAGACCACCAAGCAGGGCAAGCAGTTAAGCAGATGGGAAAAGTGGAACCAATAGTAGGAAAATAGCATGACAGAGATAAGCCAATACATACCAGTTATTACCATAAATATAAATGGCCTCAATTCACCAATCAAAAGAAATAAATTGGCATAATGGATCAAGAAACAAGATTCAACAATATGCTATACACAGGAAGCACATTTTACTCAAAAAGAAATTCTTAGACTAAAAGTCAAAGAATGGAAAACAATACTCCATGCAACAGGAACCCAGAAAAAAGCAGGGGTAGCTATCCTGTTTGCAGACAATGTGAATTTCAAACCAAGAATGATTAAAAGAGATAAAGAAGGTCATTACATACTTGCTAGGGGAAAAATTCAAGAGGAAGAAATAACAATCATAAAATATATGCAACAAATATGGGAGCACCCAACAATATAAGGCAAATATTAATAGACATGAGAAAACATACAAGCAGTAGCACAGTTATAACTGGGAACCTTAATACCCCATTGTCACAGAGACAGATCAACAAAACAAAACAAAACAAAATCAGCAAACATATAACAGAACTGAATCAAACCTGTGAGCAAATGCACTTAGTGGATGTTTACAGAGTATTCCATGAAAACAACGTCAGAATACACATTCTTCTCAGCTGTACATGGGAAGTTTTCTAAAATAGACCATAAACTAGGCTATAGAATATGCTTAAGTAAATGCAAAGAGAATAATGTTATTCTATGCATATTATCTGACCACAGTGCAGTAAAATTGGAAATTAATGACAATAAAATTGTAAAAGCTCCATAAACACATGGAAATTAAACAATGCCCCCTGAACAATCAATGGGTCACACATGAAATTAAAGAAGAAATTAAACAATGTCTACAATTAAATGAAAATTCAAATAAAACTCACACAAACCTGTGTGACGCAGTGAAAGCAGTCCTAAGAGGGAAATATATAGCAGTGAATTCTCACATCAGGAAAACAGAAAGAGCACAAATAAACAACCTGATGATACACCTGAAGCTTCTAGAAAAAGAAGAACAAGTCAAGCCCAAAAGTTGTAGAAGGGAAGAAATACTGAAGATCAGAGAAGAAATTAATGCAATTGAAACTAAGGAAACAATGCAAAGAATAAATGAATTTAAGAGTAGGTTCTTTGAAAGAATAAACAAGTTTGGTAAACCCCTAGCCAACCTGATCAAAAAACAGAAAGAAAAAACTCATATTGATGAAATAATGAGTGAAAAGGGTAAAATCACTACAGATACTGTAGAAATTCAGAAGACCATCAACACCTACTTTGAAAATCTTTATTCACATAAGACAGAAAATACAAAAGAAATTGACAGATTTGTAGAAACATATGAATTCCCAAAACTGAATCAAGAAGATATAAATGTATTCAATAACACAATAACAGTTAATGAAATAAAAAATACAATTAAAAACTTACCAACAAAGAAAGGCCAAGGTTCTGATGGATTCATGATTGAATTCTATAAAAACTTTAGAGAAGAATTAATGCTAACACTCCTCAAACTCTTTAACAAAATTGAAAGAGAAGTGAGTCTTCCTAACTCATTCCTAGAGTAAAGTATTACTCTGATACAAAAACCAGACAAAGCCTCAACCAAAAAAGAAAACTACAGGCCAATCTCTCTAATGAACATAGGTGCAAAAACTCTCAATCAAACAGAATGCAACAAATCTTCAAGAAGGTTATACACCATGACCAAGTGGAATTCATCTCAGGAATGCAGGAATGTTTTAACATATGCAAATCAATAAACATAATACATCATATCAACAGACCGAAAATCAAAAACCACATGATCATCTCAATAGATGCACAAAAAGCTTTTGATAAAGTCCAACACTCATTCATGATGAAAACTGCAGAAAATCAGAATAGTTTCTTTATCTCAATCTGATAAAAGCTATCTATGACAAACCAACAGACAACATCATACTAAATGGAAAAAAACTGAAAGCTTTTGATCTAAAATCAAGAAAAAGACAAAGATATCCACTATCACCACTCCTATACAATATAGCTCTGGAAATATTAGTCAGAGCAATTAGTCAAGAAAGAGAAATAACAGGAATAAGGAGAGGAAAAAAAGAAGTTCAACTATCATTATTCGCAGATGACATGATACTTTACATAGAAGACCCCAAAAACTCCACCAAATGACTTCTGCAATTAACAAACAAATTTGGTAGTGTAGCTGGATACTAAGTCAATACTCAAAAATCAATAGCATTCCTATACACAAACAACAAGCTCACTGAGGGAGAAATTAGGGAAATCGTACCCTTCACAATAGCACCCAAAAAATGAAATACTTAGGAATCAATCTTACAAAAGATATAAAAACTCTATACATTGAAAATTACAGCACTGTAAAAAAAGAGATTTAAGAAGATGTGAGAAAATGGAAAGATATCCCTTGCTGATGGCTAGGAAGAACCATCACTGTGAAAATGGTCATGCTTCCAAAAGACCTAGAATAGCAAAGGAAAGCCTGGGCAACAAAGGCAAGGCAGGAGGCATCACAGTCCCTAACTTGAAATTGTACTACAAAGCTACTGTGATAAAATTAGCATGGTACTGGCAAAAAATAAATAAATAAACAAATAAACCAGACCTGAGGACCCATGGAACAGATTAGAAGATGCAGACACAACTATGAAGACACTAAGCCACCTTATCTTTGACAAAGAGGAAAAACATATTCACTGGAAGAAAGATAGCCTCTTTAATATATGGTGCAGGAAAAAAATGGCTTTCCACATGCTGAAGACTAAAATTAGACACATGTTTATCATCATGCACTAAAATAAAGTCAGAATGGATCAAATATCTAAATATTAAAACACAAACACTACATCTACTTGAAGAAAAGGTAGGTATAAATCTTGTAGACATTGGGGTAGACAGAGTCTTGAACAAAACCCAAACTGCACAGGACGTACTTCGAAGAATAAACATCTGGGATTTCATCTTATTAAAGATTTTTGCACATCAAAAGAAATCACCAACAGAGTGAAAAGGCAGACCACAGAATGGGGAAAAATTTTAGCTGACTGTCCTTCAGACAAAAGGCTTCTATCTAAGATGTATAAAGAACTGACAAAATCAAACCCCCGCCAAGTTCAAAGACCCAATCCAAATATGAGCATCTGAGATGAATATGCACTTCTCAGATGAAGAAATGCAAATGGCAAATAGATATATGAAAAAAATGTTCAACATCACCAGTCATTCGAAAAACGCAAATTGTAACACTGAGATTTCATCTCACTTCAGAAAGAATGGGTATCATCAAGAAATCGACCAATAACTAATGCTAGAGGGGCTGTAGGGTAAAAGGAACACTTCTCCACTGTTGGCGGGAGTGTAGACTTTTCAACCCCTGGGGAATCAGTGTGGAGATTCCTCAGAAAACTAGGTTTGGAAGTCCAATTCGATACAGCTATTCCCCTTCTGGGTATTTTCCCAGAAGAATTGAAAATGTCATGCCGCAGCGATATATGTGCACCCATGTTTATAGCAGCACAATTTGTAATAGCTAAATCTTGGCAACAACCCAAATGCTCATCAATCACTGAATGGATAAAAAAGATGTGGTATTTTTATGCAATGGACTACTACTCAGCTATAAAGAAGGACAAACTCAGGGCTTTTATAGGTGAATGGGTGCAATGTGAGACCATACTCATAAGTGAAATAAATCAGAATCACATGTGTAAGCATCATATTGTCTCAGTGTACAAAACTGAAAGTAAATAAGACGCAAAATGTACAATAGATTTTGTGAAAGGAGAAGAAACTGTTCAAAAGGAAAGAACAGCTGGAATGGGAGGAAGGATAAAAGAAAGAAGGGGAAAATATCATACATATACACACAAGATAGCTAATTATACTAGCAACCTCTGTTAGTTCATCAAAAGCATGGTTTGTGCTTTCATTGTTCAACCATTTTTTCAAGTCTATACCTTGTCATCTGAGCAAGGACTTTGAAGGTGACAATATGAAAGGCAGTAACCACTGTTAATCTCCTGTTATGCTGATTTGAAATTCTGTACCATCGTTTTTAGTCTTTTTTTGTTTTGCTTTAAAATAAAATCAAGAGAATTAAAAGCAAAAAAAAAAACTAAATACATAATTTTTTCCAAGATTGGAAATTTGTAATAGCAGACAAAATAAAATTCAGTATGAAGGGCATTATATGAGGCAAAGGCAATTTTTAAAATTTAAAACAATAGTCCACTAAAATCATGAATCTTTATGCATGTTACAATAGCTTCAAAATATATAAAACAAATGCTCTGAAAGTGCGAAGAAAACTTGAAAAATTCACAATTACAAGACTTGAGACAAAGCAACAGCTGACCCTGAGCACGTCTCCTGTGACTGGCACTGCACTATGTGCTTTTCATGCATTACCTGAGCTACAGGAAAGGCTGGAATAACTTTGACAAGTCATATACACATGCCGTAAATACTGTTGAATCTGATAAGCAGAGAATGCACTTTACTTTTCAAACACCTTTGAGATATTCATTGAAGACACATATTAAGCATCCACCCCTAAAAAATAAGAACAACAGTAACAACCACCATCCCAGAAACAAGGCTGGCAAGAGTACAGTGAAATGAGCATTATTGTTGATTTTGCAACAGCTCTTATGAAGAATAATTTGGCATTACAGATCAAAAGTCCACACTGTTTGAGATAATTATCTTTTTGACAAGGTATCCTGAAATAAATGATACAAAATATGGGAAAGCGGAACAAAGGGAATGTGAAGTACGCTGTAACTATTTCACAGAATATTTACCATTAAAATGACACTTATGAAGGTTATATTATAATAGCAAAATGTGTGAAATGTTCAGGGAGAAAAAGCAAGAAAAATACATTAATGTATGTTTTATCTAGCTGTAAAATAAGCTCAAATCTTTAATAGGTATATCCTTTCATGGTGAAAGCAGCCCCTGCAATTTTTATCTTCACTCTAAGCAGTTTTTTATCTTCTTTTGAAACTTTCTGTTCCATCATTAGCTGGGCAAGGCATACATGCCTGCTGCAGCCCACACATCATTCTACAGAAGAGAACACAGAGACCCCAGTGCATCCAAAGTTCTCAGGGTCCACCTCCGTGTAGGTTCCTTCCATGCATTTGTCGATACAGCACCGTGATGTCACTTTGGGTGTGAACACTTGTTTCTGAATTTCTACAGTGGAGTCAGATTTGGTTCCTGCAGAGCTCTGAGATGAGGCTGAGGACTCCACACTACAGGGAAGTGACACAGACGAACTGCACAGCTGAATCTGCACTATCAACTTTATATAAACTATTCCCTCTACTTATTAATGCATATAACTTGGCAGTTATTTTCAGGGGCAAAATAGAAGCAATTTGGGGGGGGAATAATTTTTTATTAGATATATTTTTTTTAAAAAATCCTTAGAATCAAACATTTAATAAATAAATAATCTTGGAAAAGACTCAAAATCTACCATGGTTTTGTTTCTGGGGAAGAAAAGTAGGAGATACGGGTTGGTGAGGGGAACAAGCCTTATTTGGTATTGTTCAGATGCTCTTAGAACTTGTTTTTCATATGTACAAGTTACCTTTTTAGAGAAAATTAAATTACACAACTTTCAATCCTCGGTGTATCTCTGAGGATGCTCATCCTATGCTAATCCTGAGGAACACATATGGTACTAAGGCTATCCTTCAGATCAAAATCACAGGTTTTTTCAAAATTACTACAAGTTCTATTTGACATAATAAATTAGTACATCACTTGCATAGATCATTAAGAAATGGGGGATGGAACTCCTACAATTACACATCATGATAAAGTATGAATTATTTGTGATACCGTGGCACCCAATAGCTTGTGGAAAGATGGACTGACCTAATACATTGTTTTTTTATCCATAACTTGAGAACTATTCTTACCTTTTATATAGATATGGCTAATCTATAATAGAGCAGCATTTTATTTTTAAAAAATGAAATTGAAACAGGAAAAAGGAAGGAAAAGAAAAACAAAGGAAGAGAAGAAAAGAAATAGAAAGAACATAAAATGTATGGAAATTATTTCTTACAAACCTACTAAGTAACAATCTAATCTTTTTATAGCTTGTTAGGAATTCTTTTCAAAATGCTCAGTAGCCCACTTACAAGATCATTAAAAAACTCAGTAAACAAAATAAAATGCCTAAGTCACTGTGCCAAGTCTAGTGCCAGTTATCTCAAACACATCTGATTTTAAATCCAGTCTTTCTCACCGACTAACTCTTCAGCTTCATTTTTATTTATTTTTTATTATTATGGGGTTAGGGATTAACTCTGTGGCGTTAAACAAGAAACATAATCTCTGTGAAGTTCAAATTATTAATCTATAAATTGGGCACAGCAATTTGTGTAAAAAGTTGTACTGTAGGATTTGAATTTCGTGATGTATGTATAGGTCCTGGCACAGTAGGTATTTAATGTTCTTCTCTTACCCTTCACAGTTCTAAGCAACAGATCTCAGCCAGTATTTTAAAAACTGAGAGAGAGTTGATGATTCTCTTTCTACTAATGGTGCCATCTTGTCAAATTAGTTTGTTTTAATGGGTCATTACTAGACCCCTACTAATATATAGAAACGTAATTTTGCATTCCGTGACTTGAGTCTTGTGCATTCTATTGTTAGAAGCATATAGCTTCAGATTATCAACCTCCTAAAACGTGTACAGTTTCCCAAGATGTAGTTATTCATATGAGACCATAATGTAATCTTGTAGGTTTAGAAACAGAACTTTTAAGTTCCAAGTCATCACGTCAATACTATAAAGCTTCTAAGACCCAGAAAACCACTCAAGACCATTTGAGAACAGAGAGACACTGCAGGAGGAATTTATAGGTCTAGGGCTGAGAAGTGGCTCCCTTATCATTCAGAGACTTCAGAACCTTGTTTTTAAAGAAAATAAAGGAAAGAAAATATCCAAAGTTATTAACTGCGAGCCAGAAAAACTCTTTTATAATGGTTTTCTGTCAATCAACTGTGCTAAAATATACTCAATGATCAAAAAATGTACTTGTAGTTATGGGGTGGGGAAAGTCATAGTCTCCAATTTAAAAAAACATTATCAAGTTCTGTCATTCTTCATTCAGCAACTTTTCATTAATTACTTACTGGGACCAATTTTGAGTCTGAGTCTTAAGTGACCCACGCCAGTGCCTAGATTAGAAAGGCCTGTCATCATCCCCCGGGCATCCACGTCTTCCGTGGCTGGAGCTGGCGGAGCTGCAGACAGTAATCAGGACAGAGAGTAACACAGACTGTGACTAGGAAGCCACTGAGGAGCGGTGTGCAGGAGCACCTGGCCCTGAGCTCGGGTGCGGGCAGTGTTTGGGGCCAACAGTACGCAACCCAGTCCTCAAGGAGGAGTAAGAGCCAGTGAGGCTGGGTATGTGGAGAAAGCCAGGCAGCAAATAGAGACATATACAAGACTCTGCCTCCATACAGCTGATGAACCATTTGAAAATGGTTCATATTAACAAGGAAGCCTTGTTCATATCAACAAGGAAGCTTTGAAAATGAAGCCTAATTTCTTCGGAGCCTAGCGGACTATTGCCTTACCATCCTGAAATTATAAATAGGAGCTGCTGAAATACTGACCACAAATGTCACTACATGCAATTCAATCTCTATTAATCCAAAATTGTCAGGTAGCATGTTTCAAGAAGCCATATCGGTAACCAAAAACAACCAATACAGACCAGCAAAATTAGAAGATTTACTTCATAGAGAACAAAGCCTGGAGTGTGTTCACAAAATAAAAAACCTGCATCCAAATGAACTCATTAACAGGGACCTAGCAGCTGCCAGACTTCTATGAAGAACTGAAGAACCTACTGAAATAGAAACCACAGGGGAAGACAGCTTGCTAAGGGGTGCAAAACACAAGAATATTCCCTAAAAACATTGAAAAACTATATCAATTGATACTGCATAATTCAAAAAAATATTATTTCTTTTAGCATACACGGTTATGTCACAACAGAGACCCAGTCTTATTCCTGTTCACGTTCAGTAACTTGTGCCTTATACAAATTGGAGGTTTTGCATGCTGGAATCATTGTATGTAGAACATCAGTCTTCACAGAAGATTTTCATCAATCAGTGTAGGTGTCTTAACACCCCATAGGTGTGGACATTGTGTTCATTGGATGAGGAATCATGTTATCAGAATAAAATATAAGATTTTCCCAGGTCTCTAGGAAATCACCATGGACACTTACTAAAATAGCTCAGTCTCAAAACCACAAGTATGTTTAGGTGTGATAGACCAACTCCTAATGAATATTGGCAGGTTCTCTTTCACCTGCAAATCACACTTGATAAATGGCAATGTCTTTTTAGAAAACCAAATCAATAAACTGATTCTGCAGTTACCTTGTCATATTTTATAGTGCATATCCTGAAAACGTTTTGACATGTCAAATTTGTCTATTTTTCTTCAATACACAAGCATTCATTATATGCCACCTGTAGGGGAAATTTTTGCTACAGAATCTAATATTGTTCTAAATTTATCCCCAAATATGCTTTCATATCAATAGCTGGAAGCATTATAAAAATAATTTGTATTCATATTTGGCCTGAGATGAAAATACATTATAAATGAAATTTTTATGGAAAGCATAGGTGTATGGTAAAAAATTTAGCCTTTGATTTACCAGTTCTAAGAGACAAAGAAAATTATGTTCATTAGTTTGACATTGTGTGGGGTTCAAAGTTCACTATCCGCAGATCCTCGCAAGTCATGGTTTTGGCCCTATTTGTGTCTAGGAGCAAAACTTCCAATGATAAATCATTATGGAAGAAGAAAAGATGTGTTTCTGATTATCTTAGAATAATAGTAAACATTTCCATTGATGCTATTTATGAGTATTCATTTAGCTACACTGTCTCTTCATATAAACATGCCCATGGCTCCAGAAATGTATGTTCGAATGAATATGGTTTCTCTTTTATATGTGATGGCCCACAGCACCTGGTAGAATGTTCTGCAATTAGTGAATAACTTATAAACATTAATAGCCTATTGTCTGAATTTTTGCTCCTTTAAAAGTGAACCCACAATCAATCTCAGAAAGTGTCAAGTACTTTGCAGGAATCCAACGGTGCTCCTGGAAGAGATTTCAGAAGTTACCCTACCCACCCTTCTAGAATTTGATCTTGACACTCACATCTCTGTTAAGCGAACACTAGGATGGAGACATTACTTTGTGGTTTCAACAGTCCTCTTCTGAGCTTTTGGAGAGTTGCCCTGTAGGTCCACGATACACTGATCTGTATTTTATGAAAAGCACAAGTTTAACTTATATCAAATGTTGCAGATCTTCTGACAACTGAGCTTTTAATTACAGCTTTTTTGTTTTCATCTATTCATCTTATTTTACTTGCTTTAGAAATATCTTTGATTTGGGAATTTGGGGCAAGTGTTAGGATGTGTCCTTCACGTGTCCTTCCTACTGATCTCTCCTCACCCTCTGCCCAGCCTTTTCCAAATGTACTGAAACTCATACCACAGTCTGTCCTTGGGCACACACCACAACCTTCTCTGCCTTTTCACGTCTAAACTGATCCATAATAGGGACATCTGGGAGGTTTGAGGAGAGAAACAGGATGAAAACACACATCTTTATAAAGGTCACCTGGGAAGGCTGGGTTTTAGTTAGGTTTAATTAAATGACTGTGTTATCCTCTTGTCATGTGACACGTGTGTCACAGGTTTCAGAGACAGCAAAACCCAGATCTTAAAATCCTTGGCCTTCTCCTTCCATTTCTTCAGGTTGTTTTTGTTTGTTTGTTTGTTTGTTCTGTTTTTTGAGTTTTTGCTTTTCCACTGATCTCTTCAAGATGCTTTACTCAAAATTGTGTGATGTTAGCATCTTCATTCACATCAAAAGAAATTTCTTCCAGAAAAAAATGGAGTAATAAGATGAATTAAATATTCTTTTTTGCAACAGAAAACATTCTAAATAGGAAGAATATATGAAATGATGGTGCTGAAGTTTTTGGATAGCTGCCAATGAAATCCAGTGATTTCTAAGAGACAGGAAATAAAATGGCCCTGCAGTGTTGTTATGGTTGATACACTGTGTCCACCTGAGAAGTTTAGAAGTTTAACTAAGAGGCTCAGTAGGGGGCCAGGGTCCTTACACTGTAAACATCCTCATCCTGTGCAAGAGGAGGGCAGAGAGATTCTGTGAGTGCTAACCTGCCCTGAGGGGTGAGGAGTGGCGATGGTGTTAGCCGGCTTACAATATAAGGGAGGAAAAAAGGCTTGTTCCCCCACCCCCGCTTCTTTTCCTCTGCCTGCTTTTGCTGGCTGCTGCCTTGAAGTGTTGCCCCGTGCCATGCCACCCTGCCTTGCAGCCAGCTGATTATGGACTGCAGAAACCTCCACAAACAGTGAGCTAAACAGTCCTTTCCTTCCTTCATTCTGGGTGTCAGGTATTTTGTCCCAGCAATGAGAGAAAAGTAACCAAGACAAATGCCCAGCTTACAGCCTAGAGTTTCCCAGGTCATGATTCGAGGAGGAAGACCTACGTCTGGAAGCTGCAAAGAAGGCACTCACAGTTCAGCAAGACCCAGGCAGTGAGAGGCCCATGGAGGGAAAGACAGAAGCAAGAAGAAAGGACCAAGGTTTGAGGACAGCCCCCACCATGCACCAAGTCTCACACTGATCACAGCCTGATGAATCTACATGAGGCCAAGGAAAGATGCACCCCAAATAATCACAGGGAACAAACATCTGGGTTCAGACAGGGCCATAAACTATTCCAGGTGCCACCAGCCAGAGCAGAAAACTTCAGAACTCGCAGGACAGGTCATTGAGGACAATACTGAAAAGGCTTTAGTGCATTAATAGGCAGTGTTCTAGACTTCTACTTAACGCCTGCCTGTTTACAAGTCATACTCAAAAGGATCACACGACTTCCAAGAAACTTAACTGTGCTCCACAAGAAAACTCAACAGCAGTTTTAGGAATACTAACATATTCAGTGTCAAAAAAGTAACATTTGAAATATATGGAATTCAATAAAAAATTAGCATGCGTGTAGAGAGGCAAGTATATTTCACTCTCAATGAGTGGGGAAGAGTCACTGGAAACCGGCCTAGAAGTTGCAGTTGATAGGACTAGTAGACAAGAAAAATAAAACAGCTGCTGAGACTGCATTCCATAGGCTGAAGGAGCTGAAATATATCAATGAGAAACATGAAGATGTGGAAAATGCACTTAGATCAAACATTCTAGAGGTGAAAACTACATTTGTGATGAAAAGTACAGAAATTTTATATCAGAGCACAAATGCATTCAAAGTAGAAAGGTCATTAATTTCAGAAGAAATTAAGGAACTTACTAATTTATATTTTTTTGACTTGATCAAGAAGTAATTTCTTTTTTATTATTATTAATGCTGGATTTTTAAAATTATTTTATTAATAATAAAAGACAAGACAGAAGAGAATCCCCCATACTTGCTACACTGCCTGCTGTAAAGAGATGCTTAGGTTGCTGACCAGAGGCCTGGCCGAATCTACAAAACGAAAGTTGGTTAATGTTCCTTGGTTGCTATCGATTTAGCCAGACCTCCGAAACAGCAGGTTGCTGACCGGGGTGGGGGGTGGGGGGTGGGGTGGGGGTGGTTATCCCTGATTCCAAGCCCACGCGCCGGTGCCACGGGGGCTGGGAGGGGGCCCCGCGTGGGGCCCTTCTCGTTCTCCTCCAGGGGCCTGGGGTCAGGACCCCAGAAGGCAGTCCATATTGCGTCCTAAAGCATACAACTCTTCAAACTTTCACAAATCCAGTCATGTGTCACATGATGACATTTCGTCCACAGCCCACACATGCAGTGGTGGTGCTATAGTCTGTAGTGCAGCTGGGATTTCCATCACCCATTGACAGTGTAGCTGTTGTAACATCAAGACATAAGGCATTACTCTTATTTTTTATAGTGATACCAATGTAACCACACTGAGTTGTCAATCATGCAGAAGTATAGCACATAAAATTACTTTTAGTACATAATAATGGATGATAATAAATGACTAGGTTAGTGGTTTATGTATCAACTATACAATACTTTTGTCATAGTTTTAGTGTGTATCCCTACTTTAAAAATGTTTACCATAAGACCATATGCATTGTCGCATCAACAAAACCTCACGTACTTTGTGTTCATCATTCCCTTGATTGCTTCCAATGCCATGCCAAGTGATTGATCTATACCATCTAAATTACTGTAAGTACACTTTATGATGTCCCATCAAAAATAAGAATGGTTCAAGATGAATTTTTCAGAATATGTTGCCCCTCTTTTAGGAATGCATGACAATGGTAGATTTTTGTTTCTATAATTTCTTTTTTATTCTCAGTGCTTCAAAAGCAGTGAAACAATGGCGACAAATTCATCACTTCATAATCTTCCTTTGTGATAGATCAGGAAATTGTCTATTAAGATTCTTCAAAAACTTCCAACAAGAGAACTCAGTGGGACTAAAAAACTTATTATCTATTTAAAGTACAATTAGTGTGCCATTTTGGTAGGTGCTTTGCAAACTGGTCATACACAAGTGAGTGAAATTCCCTTTATATCCATAAACACTGCATAAAACTAGACATTTCATTGTTTACCCATCTTGGTTTTTATGCAAAGTATATTGATACACATAATCATAAACTATTTAAGTGTAAATTATTAGGTTAGCAAAGATATTAAATGTAATTGAAAAAACATAATTAATATTAATCTCTTGAACAGGAAATACTCAAGCTTGTAACAAAGGTGATGTAAAGAAAAAGTGTTCTCTGTCCAAACATTAATTAGTACAGATTTTGGATGACAGATGTCTATAGTACTATAATTTAGAAGTATAAATACAATTACATACAATTTCTATGCTATCTCTAACTTTATGTCTTTGTAAAGATTCTAGGACAAATACAAAATACTTTTTCAAAAAAGCAGCATTTTCTCACCATAAACGCCAAAATCTTGAGGAGAATGGACTTTTTAAAAGTAGAAAACCTACCAATAAATCCTTTTCCAAGACCCCATAAAGAGTTGTCTGATTATTTGTTTACTCTGTCATTTAAACATTTATTAAAGACTATTACATGCAAGAGACACTGCTAAGAACTAAAAAAATAAAAACAGATGATCCCAGTGAATGCTTCCAAGTCAAGAAGTTGACCTTGTAATGGTTAAGTTAGAGATAAATATAAATTCATTCTTATGACTGTTTATCTTTTGTTCATCATTTTCATTCTACTTTACAACATCTTCACACACACACATAAACCATGTTTTTATTATCTCCACTGGTAATCATAGTCAAACCTTTTAATTAGTTTTTAACAAAGTTTTTATTTGGAATAGTCAGGTTTTAACAAAAGGGTGTTCTTGTATTCCTTGACTTTATTGAAGCATATTTATAGTATTATTATAGTCCATTCAAGTTGCTGTAATAAAATACAACAAGCAAGGTACTTTATAAACCACAGAAATCTACTTCTGACCCTCACAGTTCTAAGGCTGCGAAGTTCCCAGATCAAGGCCCCACTGACTGAGTGCTTGCCCAAGGAGCCACTTTCTGGCTCATACCTGGCATGTCTACCTGTGTCCTCATGAGATGAAAGGTCAAGGCTGCTCTCCAGCACTTTGCTGAAAAGAGAACTGATTCCTAAGCACATCCCAAAGACCTTGCCTCTAGTACCACCTTATAGTGATTGGGTTTTGTCTTAGCCATTTTTCTTATCACTAGAACAAAGTGTCCGACAAACACAACCTGGAAGAGAGTTTATTGTGGCTCAGTTTCAGTCTATGGTTTGCTGACTCCAGGCAGAAATGCCACAGCAGAGAGGGATGGAAGACAATACTGCTCGTGTCATGGCAGCCAGGGAGCAAAGGGAAGCGCTGAAGAGGAAGATACACTTCTCCATGGAAAGCCCCCGGGGACTTGTTTGTTCTGTCAAGAGCCCATCTCCTGATAGCACATTCATCTCTCAACTCATCAGTAGATTAATCCTTCCAAATGCCGTATCTCTGAACACAGGAGGCTCTGGGGAGGTATTCTGCATCCTAACAGTCACGTTCTGCCGCTGAACCACCCCCCATTCATCCTTTCATGCAAAAATGCATTTAGTCCATCTCTAAGAGTTGCCAAACTTTTAACAGTTCCAGCACTGTTGAAAAGTCCAAGTCCAAAGTCTTCTCTGAGACTCACAGCAAACTCTTAGCTGTGAGTCCTAATAAAAATCAAAAAGAAAGTTTAATACTTCTGACGTACAATGGCATGGAACAAACATTATCATTTCCAAAGACAGAAATAGGGCAATATAAATGAGTGGGACCAAAGCATGACCAAAACTCAACAGGGTAAACATTAAATCCCATAGTTTCATGTCCAGCACCTGGGGCAAGTGTGGCAAGATATGTGCTCCAAGGGACTTGAGAAATCCCACTCCCATGACACTGCCGGTGACAGCCCTCATGGCCTGTCTCTTGAAGTGGCTTTGCTTGTTGTCTGAAATTTTCTTCAGCAGGTGTTCCAAATTCCTGGGAATTTGAATGAACACTAGGCTTTTGATTTCACTTTCACACCTTTCCATACCTCCTTTTCAGAAGCACACGGCCTGACCTGATCTTGTCCTGACTCTGTAGAGTATTAATACTCTCATGACCCCACCTTTCTTACATTCTGCTTGCCTGAAAAACCAGCATCATGTGGATAATGCCAAGGCATGCAACCTGCTCTAGCAATAGCTGGGCCCCTTTCCATCATGGCTACAGAGGCTGCTGAATTACTAGATGGCTAAGCACTGGGAAACTCTTTTTCTAATGGCCCCTGAATGATCTGGACTCACTGGTGCTCTCTTCTCAAAGCAAAGTCTTTCCCTTTTGCACCTTTAAGCTTGTGAAGAATGGGGTCTTACATTGAGTCCTAAGATGCCCCCAAAGCATCTTTCCTAATGTCCTGATGCAAAGTATTTGGCTTTTTTTTGATGTTAATCTTTTGAGCAAGTACATATGTTCTCCACGGCCCCAATTTTGCAGACCCTTTCTTTCTGTTGTAACTGCAAACTTTTTAAAAATAACTTTTGCCTCTGATAATTGCTCCTGATTCTCACTGTAGGTCTGCCTAAAATCAGCCAGCAGTATTCATGTAACAGCCCAGAGATTGGACTGAAATTTTCTTTGCCAGATCAATTAATCCACCACCCTTAATGTTAGTCCTCTGCAAAGTCTCAGGATATAGGCAAACTGTAGACAAATACTCTGTCAGAGTGTAACACACTTGGGCTCTAATTCAAATGTCAATGGAATCCTTATTCCTAACTGAAATTTCTTGAGCCTGCCTTTTACTGTGCACATTTCCATCAGCATTCTGGTCTTCTGGGCTCCCACCAGACTCTCACATTGATCTTTGCCTACTCTGCTGATAACATCTGAGACTTCCATAGCCAGAATTTCCAAACCTTCCAAACTTATCTTGTGAACCAGTTCCAAATGCTTCTAAACCACATGGTCAGGAACAGTAACAGAAACAACCCCACCTCTCTGATAGCAGAGTCTGTCTTAGTTACTTTCTCACTGCTGAGACACAACACATGGCACTCACAGCTTAAAGGAGAGAGGTTTATTTTTGCTCATAGTTTCAGGAGATCCTTCAGTACATGCTTGACTGGCTCCAGGGCACAAAGAGCATGGTGAAAAGGCCAGGCAGAAGAGAGTAGCTCATCCCATGGCAGCCAATAAGCAGAGATGGAGAAGAAAGGAGTTAGTGAGGAAGATATTCCTTTCATCTCAGTGACCCTCCTTTTCTATCCAGGCCCTTTAAGGGCAAATTTGTCTCTGAACTCATTGTTGGATTAATCCATTGATAAGTCTAGTACCACTATGATCCAATCATCTTCCAAAAGCCTAACTTCCATACACATGCTGTCTTGGTTACTTTTCTCTTGTTGCTGGGACAAAATACCCCACACCCAAAATGAAGGAAAGAAATTTATTTAGCTTACGGTTTGTGGAAGTTTCAGTCCATAATCAGCTGGCTCCAAGGCAGGGTGGCGTGGCACTGAGGCAACACTTCAAGGCAGCAGCCAGAGCAAAAGGGGGAAAACAAGCCTCTTCTCCTCCCTTATAGTGTATGCAGGCCACTCCCAATTTTGCCTAGGGAAGATGTATTACTCATAAAATCTCTTTGGCCTCTTGCACAGGACAAGGATAGTTACAAAGTAAGGATCCTGGCTCCCTGTTGAGTCTCTCAGTTAAACTTCTAAACTCCTAGAGTTGACACAATGCATCAACCATAACACATGCATTTTAGATCCAAACCACAAAAGGCTTCAATATATTAACTTGAGGAAAATACAGTAACAGTGTTTGTCAGATGCAATGTGATGTTTCAATACATGAAAAATATTGTGAAATTATTACTACAACTAATGAATATGCCATACAGTTACCATTTTTGTGTGTTCTGAGAACATTTAACATCCACTCTCTTAGTAAATTTCTGGTATAGGATACAGTATTACTAACAGCAGTCACCTTTCTATCCACTAGACCTCCAGAAATTATACATCCTGCATAACAGAAACTTCAGTCTTTGACTAGTTTGTCCCGTTTCCTCTGTACCCTCACCCCTGACACTCAGTATTCTATTCCTGACATCAAAGAGTTTGAAATTTTTGTTCACATATAGAGATCACACAGTATAACTGAGATGAGATCACTCGGTATTTGTTTTTCCCTGTTTATCTTATTTCACTTAGATCTGATATCATTCATGTTGCTACAAGTGACAGTGTTTACTTCCTTTTTTAAGGCTGAATAGTGGTCCATGGAGTTAATACGTAGATAGATTACATCCCTTTTCCTATCCACTCATCCACTGACAGATACTTGGGCTATTTTTAAATTGTGAATTTTGTGAATAATGCTACAGTAAACATAGAGTACATATGGCTATTCAAACTATTGATTTTATTTACTAGGGATATAAACACAGATGTGGGATTGATGTCCCAGTTCTGGTTTTAACTTTTAAAGAATTTCCATGCTACTTTCCATAATGGCTGCACCAATTTGTATTTCCACCAAAATTGTATAATGATTCCTTTATTGCTTCATTTTTGCACACTTTTACCTTTTATCTTTCTTTATGATAGCCATCCTAACAGGCAGTCATTGCTCATGGTGGCTATGTTTTTGTTCTTATTATTTTTACTTTTTTATTGTATACATTTAAAGTATACAACATGGTACACGTATACCTAGTGGAATCATTATGAGAGTTAAGCAAATCAGTCTACTCATCACATTGCAGTTACCTTTGTGTGTGTGTATGTGTTTGTGTGTGTGTGTGCGCGCACTTGATAAGAGCACCTACATCTACTCTTTTAACTCATTTTAAGCACACAATACTATGATCACTATGGTGCATATTATCGTAGATCTTTAAACTTACTCATCTTGTATAACTGTAGTACCCTTCGACCTACTTCTTCCCATTGCTTTCTTTGCCTCACCCCTGGTAACTATCATTCTACTCTCGCTTTGTACGTATTTGAACCTTTTTCTTAAGTTTCCACACATACATGAGATCCTGCAGTGTTTATTTTGCATTTGATTTGTTTAATATACCATGATCTCTTCTATATTTGCCCGTGTTGTCATGAATGGCATTATCTCCTTTTAAAGGCTGAATATTATTCCGTTTTATATATGCCACAATTTCTAAATGCATTAAACTGTTGATGAGTGGCTTCCACCTTTTGGATACTCTTAATAATGCTATGACTAACAGGGGAGCTCAGGTATGTCCACAAGGTGTCTATTTCACCCCTGGAGGGCATACCTAGCAGAGGACTGACTGGACCTTTAAAACTTTTAATTTTCCATGCAACTTCCATACTGGTTTTTGCTTGTACCAAATTATATTCCCTCCAAAAGGGCATAAATGTTCCTCCGTCTCCACACCCTCTTTTATGCTTTTTGTTTTTTGACAGTAGCTATCCTTAGTAGGTATGAAGTATTATTTTATTGTGAGTTGATTTGAATTTCTCTGATAAACAGTGATCATGAGCAGCTTTTATGTATCTGTTGACCACTTTTAGATTTTTTTGGAACATTGTTCAGGTTCTTTACTTGTTTAATTGGGTTAATTTTTGTCTTATAATGAATTTTTTATTTATGAATATATTTTTTCATATTAACCTCCTATCAGATATATGTCTTGTCAATCTTTTTCCAATTCTGAAGGCTTCCTTTTTATCCTGTTGACTGTTTACTTTGCTATGCAGAAATTTTTTAGTTTCATATAGTCACAATTGTTTATTTTGCTTTTGCTGCCTGAGCTTGTTGTGTGATTTTAAAAACAAAACAAAAAGATCACTGCCAAGGCCATTACCAAGAAGCTCTTATCCTATATTTCTTTCTAAAAGTTTTATGCTCTCACAAGTTTTGTTCAAGTTTTAAATCTATTTGAGTTGTTTTTTGTATGTGGCATAAGAATCCAACTTCATTTTTTTGCCCATTGGGATCCAGTTTTCTCAACACCATTATTAAAGAAATTCACATTCTTACATCTTTTTATTTCTGTAACATCCATTATGTTTCATTTTTCATTTCTGATTTTATTTATTGGAGATTCTTCTCTAAGTTAATCCAGCTGAAATTTGCTCACTTTACTTTTTTTTCCTGAAAACTAACGTAATTTTATTTTTCACATGTTTTGCTAGTGTCTTTTTCGTTTATCTGTGTTCTGACATTTAGTTTTTTTATTCTAGCTTTGGACTTACATTCTTTCTTCTAGTTCCTTGGGGTATGATGTAAATGCTTTTCTTTTCAGTGTAGGCATTTACTACCACAAATTTCCACTTACTGCCACTTTCACTGCATTTTTTGTTTGCTTTTGTTTTGTGGAGCTGGGGGTTTGGTAATGCTGGGTAATCTCTCTACCACTGAGTTACATGTCCAGTCACAAATTTTTGTATGTTGTGTTTTTATTTTCATTTGTCTGCAAATATTTTAAATTCCATTTTCTAGGGTTTTGTGCATGTGTGGGTATGGATAGCTTTTGGAGAAGTGGGGCTTGATTTTTTTTTCTGCTGTTTGTTTTTGTTATTAGTTGTTTCTAGTTTCATCCCATTTTAGATAAAAAATATACTTGAGTTTCATCATCTTAAATATAAGATGAGTTTCATCATCTTAACATTGCAATTTGTTTTGTGACCCGATATGCGACCTGTCAAGAACAATGTTCAGTGTGTGCTGGAGAAGAACGTGTGTTGACTTACTGGGTTAACTGCTCTACGAATGTGTAGTATGACCAATTTGTCTCTGATGTTGGTCAAATCCAATGTTCCTCAACCTGAGTCCACAGGGGCTCGCCCAGCACTTAGCAGATCTGGTGCTTTGCTCTGTTAGAGCCTGCCGAGGGTCTGGGTCCATGAGGCCCTGCCTCACACCAGGCTAGACTCAAGGTCCGAGACCTCAGGAACATGGGGCCAGCAAGGCTGGTGTCAAGGTTCAGTGAGACCAGTCTGATGCTCAGGTTTGCAGCAGAGAAAGCTGGGTGTACTCTTCACTCCCTTGTCCCACACTTGTGCATTGCTACAAAGGACCTGGTAAGGGGTGATGTAGCTAATGTGAATCTGTCCTTCCCACTCTCTTTTTTTTTTTTTTTTTTTTTTT
>RJWM01014678.1:0-17756 GCA_004363535.1 Dasyprocta punctata | reverse complement strand
GAGATGAGTGCTAAAAATAATTCTGCCATCTTGCTGATGTCCCAACCATTATTCTAACTGATTATAAGTAGAGCACAGAATATAATCTGATAATTAATACCTATAATAGTCAGAAGAGTTAACTCCTGTTCAGAAAAGACTACAAATTATACTGATGGAAACAGAATGGAAACGTGTTTATCAGTCTTGGAAAAACACTAAGTGAGTGAACAAATAAATAGGATGTCATTATTTGACAGCTATTCAAGAACTCGTGGTGACAGAGATCACGCTGGCTGTCGCATGTGTTCTCAGCGACTGAAGAGGAAGAGACGGAGAGCACTGGTGGGAGAATTTCAGAGTCAGACAATGTCTGGTTCTTTTTGCGATCTGTTGGCTAGAACTCAATGTCATGACAACTTTTCATTGTAACGAAACAAGGAAGACAGTGTAGCCGTGCACTTAGAAAGGAGAGAATAAATGCTTTAGTGAATATGTAGGATTCTCTGACACCATAAGTGATCAAATCCCTGAAATCAAATAGCGAGTTAGTGTTACATTGGATAAAGTCCTTACTTGTAAAACATTAAACTAGAATATTTCAAAATTATTATTCCAAACACTTAGAATTCCTAATGACATGCTGTTACTTGCCTTCTGTATATATTCCGATATCACAATATGTTAATGTCTCATTCTACCATAAATTTCCTGAATATTCCCACTTATTTTTCCTTTCTATGAAATTATAGAGGGAATGAGATTTTACTTGTCAGTTTAGATTTAAATTGTATCCTTTTCAATATTCTATCTTTTCCAATATTCTAACATTTTCAATACATTGCCTATAAGCAAACTATTTAACTTTTTGAGCCTCGATTTAGAAATCTGTTTCCACTGATGGAATTATCAAATTGAGTACATAGGCTGTTTACATGTAAAATAGTCAGCTCAGTAGCATTCATAATAAATACCAAAGAAATAATTGCTCTTAATTTAGTTCACTCATAATTCCATTTTTGCTTCATTTTTTGTTCTTGTTTTAAATTGTGATTAGACATAAATAACACACAAGTTAGTATTTTATCTATTTTAAATGCACACCTCACTAGTATTAAATACATTCACACTGTTGTACCACCATCACTTCTAACCACCTCCAACCACCTCCAGAACTTTTTAACTATCTCCAAATGAAATGAGACTTCTTAAACGATAACACTCTATTGTTCCTTCTTCTCAGTCCCTGATAACCACTCTTAGAAATTTTTCAAATGAATGTGACTATTCTAGTTTCTACATTTAAGAGGAATCATGACAAGTTGTGAATCCTTTCTCATGTCCTTTTGTGTATATTCTACAGATATATTTCTTATAGTTTACAAGGGAATTACATAAAACATCCTAAAATTTAAACTATACACTTTGAATTTATACTAACTTATGTTCAATTGTATATAAAAACCTCACATATATAAAACTCTCATCTCCCTCTCTTTAGATTACTGATATTAAATCTTACATCTTACTCAAATGAGAGATGCCATACAGTATATAAGTTTGTGTGTCTGGTTTATTTCTTTCAACATTATATTTCTCAAGTGCATTCATTTTCACATAAATATCTCAAATTCCTCCTTCATAAGTAAGTAGTATTGGAAGGAGGAAGAAAAGGAGAAGGGTATTGAAAAGAGACAGGAGGTATTACGTACATGTACCCACTCCCCAAAATTATTTTAAACTGCATGTACTGCAAATGAGTACTACTAAAATAAAGAGATAATGAAAAATTTAAAATGACATCTTCACATATTTTGCACCTACCTAGAGAAGCTTACAATTATTTTATAAATTTTATAATTATTATTTTTGTTTTGTAAATTCTGTTAGGAAATGAAAAGTAGAATCACAAGCCAATATTAAAATGACACTGCTTTTTATATTTGTTCACGCATTTGCCACTACTGGATATATTTTTAGCATTTTAAATATGTCATCCCAGTGCTTTTTGGCTTTCAAGGTGTATCAGTCAGCTTTCCCACTGCTGGAACACAATACTTGACAGTCACAACTTAAAGGAGGAGAAGTTTAATTTGGCTCATGTACTAAGGGGGTTTAGTCCATGGCAAGCCATCTCCGAGGCAGTAATATTATGATGTAGTGTGGTGGAGCAATGCTGCATGCATCATGGTAGCTGGAAAGCACACCAAGGACCAGTGCCAGAGAGGAAGAAGTAAGGGACTACATATAGACCCCAGGCTACACCTCCTTATGGACTCACTCAAAGCTGTGCTTCACCAATCTAATCCCTCTGGACGGATCTCAAAGCCAGTCAAGTTAACGGTGCACTGTAATTGCCACACAAGTTTTCTGCTGATTAATCTACTGATAATCTCATTAAACATTCTTTACAACTCACTTTTTCTCATTGCTTTAAAAAATCTCGCTTTGTCTTTGTCTTTTTTTTTTTTCTTTCATTATAACATGTCTCAGTGTGGTCTCTTAGAATTTATCCAAGTGTTCTTTGAGTTTCTTGTACCTTTGCATCCATGTCCTTCATCATATTTGGAAAGTTTTCTGCTCTTCTTTTCAAATAGTATTTCTTCAGTTTCGTCTCTATCTTCTCATTCTGTAACACTTGCAATACGTAAATCAGTTGACTTCGATGGCGTTGCGTAACTCTCAGATTTCGTTTACTTTTCCTCATTTTTCATTCTATTCCTCAGACTTAATCATTTTAATTATCCTGATTTCAATTTGCTGATTTTTCTTTGATTTGATGTGCTGTTGTACTCCTTTAGTGAAATTTTCAACTTATACTATTTTTCAGCAGCAAAGTTTACTTTCATAATTTCTCTTTGTTAATATTCTCATCTTCTTTATATATTATTTTCCTAGTTTCAATTAGTTCTCACTCTGTAATTTCTTTTATGTCATTGAGTACCTTTAAAACAGTTGTTTTAAATTCTTTACCTAGTAAATCCAATGTCTTTTTTATGGGCAGTTTCTTTTAACTTGTTTTGTTCCTTTGAATGAGTTATGTTTTCCTATTATTTTGCCTTGTGATTTGTTGTTGTTTGAAAAAGAACTACATCTTTCTAGTTTTTCAGATAAACTCTGTTTCAGAAACACCCTTTGCTGATTAACAAGGCTTGCTAAGAACCTAGAGATCTGCCCCAGGTGACAGCCTACTTTCAAGGTGTTCCATAGGTTTTAGATGTTATACTTTCATTGTCATTTGATTCCAGGAACTTTATTTCTTCTCTGACCCAACAGTTACTCAGTAGTGTATTGTTCAGTCTCCACCCATCTACGAACTTTCTGTGGTCTCTTTCACTGTTGATTTCTAGGTTCATTCTACTATGACCCAATAATACGCAGGACATTGTTTCAATTATTTTATATTTATTTAGGCATATCTTGTGGCCTCAGGTATCATCTACTTCAGAAAAAGTGCTGTTGTGCTGCTGAGAAAAATGTGTGTTCTGTTGTTGGAAGAAACTTTGTAGATATTTATTAAGCCTATTTGGTTAGTGGTGTGGTTTGACTCTGAAAGTGAGGTGTTAAACTCCCCCAGTATGATAGTACTGGTGTGTATCTACCCTTTTAAGTCCACAAGTTTCTATTTTATGAAGTTCAGTGCTATTTCTTCCTGCTGCATTGTTCCCTTTATCAAGAGGTAGTTGTCATCTTTGTTTCTTCTGATCAGTTTTGGCATGAAGTCTGCTGTATCAGAAAATAAGACAGGTACTCCTGCTTGCTTTGGGGCTCTGGTTGCATGCAGTATCATTTTCCATTCTTTCACATTTAGTCTATGAGCTTCCCTTTAGATGAGAAATGGCTCTTGTAGATAATATATGGCTACATTTTGCTTTTTGATCCAATCTGCTAGTCTATGTCTTTCAAGATTGACTTTGAGAGTTACTATTGCAAGGTGTTTTCTGAATCCTGTTATTGCATTATTTTTCCAAGGATGATTCCTTTTATTTAATTACTTTCCAGTTAGGTATAAACTTTCTTTTGGGCTCCTTGGGCCTGGTGGTTCCCCTATCTCTGTCTAGGACTCCCTGAGTATTTTCTGTCATACTAGTTTAGTGATCATATACATATTTCCTTAGGATTTCTTTGTCATGGATAATCTTTACTTCTCTATCAATGTTAATGGATAATTTTGAAACCCAGAGAAGTCTTGGTTGACAATTATTTTCTTTTTGGCTTGAAAAACTTCACTCCATGCTCTCCTGGCCTTTATTTTTTGTGCCATTCTAATTTTGATAAATTTGCCTTCATATACAATTTGCTGCTTTTCCCTAAGACCTTTTAGTATTCTCTCCTTTTTTTGGAAGTTTGATTATGATTTGTCATGGAAAGATTCTTTCCTGGTCATGGTTATTTGGAGTTCTATCTGTCTGTTTTACTTGAATATTGAATTCCTCCCCTAGATTTGGAAAGCTTTCTGCTATGATTTCACTGAATAAGTTTTTGTGCCATTTAAATTATCTCCTAGTTTTTCCTATATTCCTATGGTTTTTTGTTTTGTATCATATTGTTTGTTTGTTTTGAGTCATCTAGCAGCTGTTGAATCTAGCTTTTATGGTGCCTTGTTGTCTTTAGGGCATCATTATGTTTATCTTCTTCTATGTTCACCATTTCTTCAATTTTTGACATTCTGTCCTATATTAGTTAAATCTGCTAGCCATGTTCTCTATTGAGTTTTTCATAGTTTATATTCTGCACTTGATCTTAGCCAAAAGGCCGAGAAGCGATTATAGTTTATATTCTGCTTGATTTCTTTCACAGTTTTTAATTCTTTACCAAACTGACCATTTGTGTCTTGCATTGTCTTATTTGACTGGTTTGTTGTTTGTTTTTCTTCAAATTTGAAAATTTTATTAGCAAAATCCTTTATTTAACAAAATGCTTTAAACTTGCTAAACATCTTGTGAAACTACTTATGTGTCTCCTCTTTGAGCACATTTTGACCATTGGTTTTTGAGTTCTTTGCCTGAAACTTCTTCTACACCACTTTCCATGAGATCAGCTTTTGTGGGGCTAAGGGTTTTGGGAGGCGTCTTGCTCTCTTGCAGTCTCACAGTTTCGTTGTTTCTGTGGTGCACATTGAAGAATGGTTAGGGTAGAAAAGCTGTCCCAGCTGTGTAGCTCTCTTCATAATCTGCTTCCCTGTGATGTGTTCTTGTATTTGGTCATATGGCGGTGTTTATACCCTTCTTCAACCTATTCCACACAGTATTTAAGGGTCCTCTTTGTGTCTAGTTTTCATCTGTGGTCTTGTTTCTGTGGGGACAACAAACCCCATGGCTGTTCTTGAATCTGAATTTTCTAAGGAACACCACACCATCTTTTCATTAGGGCCTTGGCTGACCTAGTGACTGTCTATTGTCTTTACTTACAAACATTTGCCTCAGGTATCTGCAGATCTGCAATTCCCCTGTAGCTTCTAAAAGCAGCATCTGCTGCTTTTCCACACCTGAGATCTGAATTGGTAAAGATGGTGCCTAGTTCAAATAGGACCCTGGAAGGTTAAAACTTTTCAGACAAGATGTGTTTTTCTCCTTCTGTCTAGGTAAGGGTCTGGAAATGAGGCTGCCTCCTCCCCAGACAAGGCCCTCAATGAACTGGAGAGTAGTGGAGAAAAGGAAAATATATGCACCTTGAAATTTCCTGTCAATTTTAAACTGGCTTTTTATCAACGGGGCACATATTTGGGTGCTGTACACTTGGACTAATTTTCAGAGGTCCTGTAAGGTTAATTCTGCCAGTTTCTGGGTTTTTAAATATTTCCATGTGAAAAGAAGAGCTTTGAGCTCTCTAGCTCATCATTTTACTACTATATAGTCTTGTTCCTTTTTTAAAAATAACTTAACCTAATCATCACTATTTATGCAAACTAATCAAGAGATATTATCTAATTGAAATATTTATAGTGAATAAGATATAGTGTTTTATTTCTAAATTTCATGACAGCATGTACAAGCTATTAAATATATCCATTCACTCTTCTGGAAGAAGATCATTTACTATAATATTACTAGATTAAATTTCTTAATAATGAATTTTATAACTTTGTAATTAGTTCTTAACCAATCCAATTATAATATCATCTAAGAGTGAATGCCCCCAAAATAGAATTAATCTACAAAAATTAACATTCTTAATTTATTTCTCTTTACTGCCAGCAGAAGGTTTCTGATTTTCTCTCAAATACTTATACTTAGATGATCCTACTGTGATCTCTTTGCCTGTTTTGTTGCATTTTAGTTACCACTGGCATTACAATTTGAGCTTTATTTCCCCTAAATAGCATGCATTTTCTAAATTAGTGTGTAATTTAACTTTAAAGATGGAGATCACTACCTAAAATAAGTGTTACTAACCATGCTTCCACAGGTCATGCAGTTCAATCCTTCATGGCCCAAATATGGACAGGACAAACCATATCAACATCAGTGAGATATTTGACCATGAATCTGTAACACAAGAAGCTCCTTTATTCATAGATTCATGTTCTTTTCATTATTTCATGTTCTTTTATCTTTTCTACCAATTGTTCTCATAAAAGCTAAATTGAACTGTACAACATAGCCATTTATATGGGTGATACTAAAAATGTTAACTACCAGAATTGCTGGAATAGAGCCATGGAGGGCGGCCCCATTTTTCCGTGTCTTAACTTTGTGGATGCAGAGGCCATGGATGAGGTCAGGGGAGGAAATGAAATAGCTGGAGATAGAGTACACCCATCTGGATAAAGTCAAGGGCTGTTTGTTTAAAACTATAGAAATGTTTTCATATTTTAACAGCAAAAGTAAACTGACTTGATTTAAGATCAGGTAATTGCCTTATTTTCTTTGTCTTCCTGCTTTTTTAGGATTATTTTTCAAACCTACAGTGTATTTGGGTAAGATCAACCTTTTTGGAAAAAAAAGGAAAAAAAGAAAAGATGATTTACCTAGCAATTCTTCCTGCTTCAGGAAGCTGATGGGCAACTGGTTTCCAAGCAACCACTAATTTCCTTTTAGCTACAACAAAAATGAACAGGTCATATCTTTCTCAATAGAAAAGAAAGCCTTCAGTCTGTAGATAACTGACCAGAACAAAGTCAAAAGGTCTGTTATGAGCACTGCTAATCAGATAACTAAAACTTTTATATTTATTCAAGGATATGGAGGAAAAATTTCAGGAGATCTCATCACCACAGATGACAGAGATAGTATTCAGGCTAAACTTGCCATGGATGGGCAGTGTTATTTTCTATTTGCATATCAATAACTATATGCTAAAAATGCTATATTATTCAAATTGAGGTACAAATTGGTATGGTCATGTTTCTATAGGATAAATTAAAATTTATTCCTAAGTATATGCTATATTTAGGAAAAACTCTACATTTATTTTTTGCATTGAAATAAGGAAGTGTGTCATTGAGCAGAATCCAAAATTTCACAGAAAGTATTAAAGAAATATAAGACAAGCAAATTTTAAAAATATGGAGTAATCTTTCAGATTATATGTCACTTTTGGTCTCTCTAGAGGTGGTACCACACTTACAGATATCAGCTTCAAATTACTTCAATGAAATACTGGTGGCAACTAAGTGAGAAAGAGAAGTTTGGTTAGTGCCTTTCTTTGATGGTCTTTATATCTGATGCAACTAGTTTAAAAAGAGAAAAGATTTTTTTAGCTCACACTTTGGGAGACACAAAGGCATGGTGCCTACCTCTGTTCAATTCAATGGTAAGGTCAGAGGATGGTAGTATATCATGGGAGAAGTATGTATCTCAAACTGGAGAGGGCACCAATGACCTAAGAATCTCCCACTAGGCTCTGCCTCCCAAAGGTCCCAATTCTACAAATAGCGTAGTGCTCCTACTCAAGCCTTTATGTGTGGACCCCTGGAGAACACTCATAATTATACTCTCATAATGCTTATGAGTATATCATTAGTTTGATCTGAGATCAACACAGGAAAGTTTTGTTTTAGTAAAGATGTTACCTTGAACTAAGGCAAGACCAGAAAGATTATAGTTGGCTACTAAGTTGCTCTGAAATAAGCAGATTTCCACGGGAAAGACTGACAAGAGAAAGCAAACAACAGAAAAGCTATGTAAATAAAGAAAAGAGGCTGAGTAGTCAAACTGTATTTGAGATGATAACTTGGAGAATGACCTTCAGTAAAGAGTCTGCATCATCTAAAACTTACAAAACTAGTTTGCTTTCAATTTTGGCTAATCCTTCTTTTCTGTCCCCTCAGATACAGCTCCTTCACCCATAAACCCCTGATCTTAAGTATTCTGAGGACAAGGTAGGTAGGTAACTGTTAGAACTTCATTACTAGCTGGTTAAATACAAATTACATTCTTAAATACAGAATAAATGATGAGAACTAAAAAGGAACAGAGAGAAATTTTTAAACAGGAAGATACATTAAGTACAAAGAAAAATTTAACAATATGAGTGTCAGTGGTGATCATTAATACAAGAATGGTACATTTTCCTAACCCCAAGTTCTCACAAAGATTTATCCCATATAGAGTGTATAGCTTTTCACACTGCAGTATTGGGATCTGCAAATTAAAAGCCAATAGAAGCCACTTGCTTTCACTATTTTTCAAAACAATTCTGTGTATTGTTCTGGGAGATATATTGCTTTTTTATTTTGAGAAATCACACTTTTTTCCTTACTCATCTAATGTAATATAAAAAGAGACAGCAAAGAAAGCCAATATCCTTGAAAATAATTCTTATTAAAACGTCTTCTGACATTGTGGTTTTCATTATTAATATTTAAATCGCTAGCATAAACATTTTATTATAATAGCCATCAGTATGATATTTGAGATTAATTGCCACAACTAAGTCACACAATGATCATGAAATATTTGTGATAAGTCAGATGCATAAAATAGAGTTTTATCAGCATTGTGCACTTTAAGATCTAAGTCTGCTTTTATGGAAAGAAACAAACCTAGACAAAATGTCTGATGAGAGGATACATGAAAAAAGTGTGCATATGCCAAAATACTATACAGAGCATCTCAGTGTTGGGATAAAAACTATTAATAGAGAATGAAGAAATGATGTTTGGTACTTCTTAATGCTGCAAGATAATAAGTTTCAAAACAGAAAGTTTCCCATTTAACATTGGAACTCTCTATGCACATACAGAAAAGTAAAACTAAGGAATTCTTGCCAGTTTAAATTGCAGCAAAAGTCAAGCTGGTTCCTCCATGATCCTGCTTTCCTGTGTATATTATGGGATTCTCCTTTAGAGAGCCAATTCTCTTCCCAGTGTCTAAATGAATTCAAGTCAGAGACAAAGCTTTGTGGTTTGGCATCGAACATCAAATCTTTCTTGATGAAATGCACGAGGGTGGACGTAAGGGTGCACTCTCAGTACTACAGCTATAGAAGAAATGGATGATGGAGAGTCCCAGCAGCTTTAACACCCATTGCAGTATGCTGTCTAGGCCATGCTTCCCAAGTCTACCAACACCACTGACTGAGCATCCCATGAGACAGGGGAGACTTCTGAGAGGTGACGACAGCTGAGGATCCCACACAGTTTTGCAGAATGCTTACTAGGATGAATGACAGACTTATGTGTATCTGCACAGCCTTCCCTCCCAGCTCCTTCACTCAGGATCAGATCTCAGACTTTTAGACCTCCCTCCCTACCTTCTTTGTCACACTAATTTTTTAAACTTTTAATCCCACTTTGATGCCTGTTCAGAGTTCCTGTACCAGAGCAATCTCAGAGATGTGGCACAGGAATTCTTGCCTTATCAATTACCAGTGTCACGTCATTTGCGTCCCATGCACATCAGTTCTTGTATGAACTTCTCTGCCATGGTCCTTTGTTGTGAGTTCCCAGTTGACAGCCTACTATGCGGTATGCTAACAATAACAAGTGACTCCACATTCAGGCACAAGTGGCTGCTAAACTCACTTCAGGAGAAGCAAAGCTCCCTTTTCACAACATGTCCTGTGATTAAACTGCAACCTCTCATTACAACAACAAACTGTCTCCTGTAACTTCCCCACTGTCCACTGGAGGGTGACCAGAGAGTCCTGAAATCCTTGGCCATTCTTCCTTTCACCAGATGGCTCCCCAAATCAACCCCTCTCTGGAGATCATCAATACCCAAATACCTTTCCAACTTCAATGGATAAATACAGTAACTATAAATCCTGTTCTAGCCACAGGTCTTGCCAAATCCTAGGATATGATAGTGCGTATTTAGCTGAAATTCTTAAAGGATCTTTATTTGCTAAATACAAAACTCTTTTATAAGAATGAACAAGTAATAGCAGAGAACAGAGTGAATATCCCTCCTTACTATTATATTTGTACAAGGACGATATTAAAATTATCAAATATGTGCACCCACTGAATTGAAAACAAATAATTTATTGGCCCAAAATATACAATGTGATTTCTTTTTATGAATTTTTGGCAAAGGTAAATGTTAGGTAAGTCCATTATAGGAAAATATTAAGGAAAAATAAAATATGAGCTTACTTCTTAGTAAAATGTGGGTCAATATTACTCTTGTTTCTTAATTAATATTAAGTTGAATTGATTTTTGCTCTGGATCACGTGTGAACAAAAGATGACCTACTGATTGATCCTGACACAGCACTTTATTTTATTTAGTCCTCATTCTCATTAAGGAAATCAGTGATGCCTTTGCCTGGGGGAAATGGCACATTGTCACCAACAGAGAATGCCTTAATCAATGACTGTTCTTCATGTTAATAATAATGTCCTCTGCCACTGGCTTTTGGGCATTGTGGTATAAGCAAGAATGGTGGTGATGGTGTTCATTCTATGATTGTGGTTCTCCTGAAAAGCTTGGTGACTATATCTTCAGGAGCAGAAGAGAACCCCAGGCTGGAGCTCCCCACTCAGGTTGCAAATGGACCGTGAAGAACTTCACACTTAGATTCTTTATGCATCATTTTGCAATATCTTATTTATTCACTATTTCCTGGGACTAACATTTTTTAAGGGGTAATATTTTTTCCTTAATAAATGGAATTTATTTGGTCCACAGCTTTATAGAAAAGAAAGCTTCCCACTATTTGTGTAGTTGTAAACAGAATTAAACACTCCCAAAGAAAACGAGCATAGCTAAGAATAAAGTAATAAAGACACCACAATCCTGCTCCTCAAAAACCCCACGTTAATCTTAATAAGAACCAAGAAGCTTGGATCTATACAAGGAGACTTAAAACTTGAAAATTAAAAACAAAATCTTCCTTGGATAATACATAAATAAAAAGCATGCAGGCAAACATGGTAAACTTGCTTAGAGATTCCTGGAGATGTTAGTATTTTTCCTATCATTTCTTTCTTTTTTTCTTTTTTTTTTCTTTTTTTAGCATTTTTTAAAATTTTAAACAAAAGGAAAACAAGAAATCAAAACATAACAATTTCACCCCAACCAACAAAACAGCAACAATCATCAGAATATTGGATATTCCCGAAAATTATTTAAGACAAAAAATACAGACATGAAACATTACCTAACTAATTGTTAACACAATTGTTTTCAAATGAACATTTCATATTAAAAATAAAATCTGAAGGTGACCCTCAAAAAATTACGTTTTACTCAAAATTCTTTTTCTCTGTCACAAATCCCATCATTTCTTATCTCTTTAGTCAATTGGTGGTAAGTTTTTACTTAAAAACAAGTATATCATCATTTATCACAGTGAATATTCAAGTTATCTCAGTTTTAGTGATAAAATTTAAATATTCTGATGCGTATTGCAGCATTTGATCAATCATTTTATATTTGCTTACATCATCCACAAATATGGATTGGAATGGATATATAATTTTTCTATCTCTAATTATTGATATCTGCAATTAGATGCCATCCACAGAACACTGTAGAGCCTCAAATATCCAGTTGAATACTATGCCTTAAAGACTACGATTTTTGTTTGCATAGAAACATGGGATTTTAATTCCTCTGAGAAAATACCCGGAAGAGGAATAGCTGGGTTAAACGGGACCTCTAATCCTTGTTTTATGAGCAATCTTCACGTTGATTTTCACAGTGGTTGCACCAGTCCACACATCCACCAACAGTGAAGAAAGGTTCCTCTTCCTCCACAGTCCCTCTGGCACTTGTTATTGGTTGATTTCTTGATGACAGCCGTTCTTCCAAAGTGAGATGAAATTTCAGCATTGTGTTGATTTGCATCTCTTGAATGACCAGTGATGTCAAACTTTTTTTCATATATTTATTTGCCATTTGTATTTCTTCATCTGAGAAGTGTGTTTCATCTAAAATGCCCATTTTTTTTATTGGATTTTTAAATTTGGGGGGTCTGATTTTTTTAATTCTTCATAAGTTGTAGATAGAAATCCTCTGTCTGGGGCTTCTGGGAAGATGGCAGAACAGTAAGCAGCAGAGTAAACAGCCTCCCTGAGAGATACAGTCCAGATGCTGGAATACAGAGTCATGGAGAAGACAAGAAGGTAGGAAGTGGGTCCCTGGACCCAGGAAGAATCTAAAGTAAGAATTGAAGCCCACAGAAAGAGTAAAAAGAAAAATTTAAATGAAGAAGAAGGCGGTAGCTGGCAGCGCCTTTGCCTAGAGGTGGACCCACTGTGCAAGAGGCGCTGTTGGAACCTGGGGACACACGATCAAGGTGACATGGTGGTGGTGACTCTGGAGGCCTCTTCAGAGAGAGGCAGCATTGGAGGAGAGTGGCAGAGGAGGGGAGGGGCGAACATGGAGGACTGCACTGGCTGGGGGTGAGTGCAGAGGACTCCGTCCTCCTGTGGGAGAGAGTGATTGGCTGGGAACCATTTTGGATTCAGGCCAGATAAGCCTGGAACCAGAACTGCTGCCAGCTTCCTCCAGCAGCTCCTAGCTGGGTGCAGACCCATGGAAATTGCTTGGACTAAGCCCTGCCTTTGGGCACATTCTAATAGCCATCGTGGAGGTTTCCTGCAGGTAGCCAGCTCAGTCTGGAGGCAGTAGCCTGACCTTCCCACACACACACCGTAGGGGTGGTAGTGGAGGATCCCTGCTGGTAACCAGCCCAGGTCCACAGGTGGCAGCCAGCCCTGCCCCTGCACACTCTCCACCAGCCATTGGGAAGCCAACGCAGGCTGGGAAAAGCAGCAGACAGCCATGCACCAGCATGCCGTATGGCCACCATCAGATAGCCATAGCCAACACTGGCTAGAAGAACCAAACAGTCTCACTTCAGAGAAATTGTAGCCAATGCAGGAAGTGCCTGGGACCCCAGTACCCACTTGTCCAGAAGAACCCAGGAATATGTCAAGACAAAGGAGCAAAAGGCAGTCTCTGGCCTCCAATCCAAGCAAAACAAGTCCAGGAGATGCAGACATGGGAGAGAAAGGAGTCGCACACCTGAAGTTTCTGAAGCAATGGCAACTGAAGCACAGAAACAATTTTATGAGGCTATAAAAGAAATTAGAACAGAAACACTTACTCAGGCAAAAGAATAAATGAAAAACATAATACAAGAATTGCTAAGCATTTCTAAAGAAACCATAGATAAAAAAAAATGGAGGAGCATAGGAAAATGAGGGAAACCTTGAAAAAACAATACAAAAAGATTTGGAATACATTAAACAGATTCAAAGAGATATCCAAGAAATTAAAAACTTCATTGAAAAGCCAGGTGTGGTGGCTCACACTTTTAATCCCAGCACTCTGGAGGCTGAGGTAGGCAGAGTGTCGTGAATTCAAGACCAGCTTGGGCTACAATGTGTGTTCAAGGCCAGCCTGAGCTACATAGTGCAACCCTGCCTCATAAAACTAGGGCTGGGAGTTTGGCTCAGTGGCTTAAGCACCTGCCTGGCAGATGTGAGGTTGTGAGTTCGATTCCTGGTGCCAAAATAATAAATAAATAAATAAATAAAACTTCATTGAAAGCTGGCAAACCACTTGAAAGAAACTGAAGATAGACTTTCAAACCTTGAAGACAGGTTTGCAGCTTGTGATCACAAAAGCTAAGATCTCTTAAAAATAATAAGAACTTGGAAGTAACAATTCAAAGGCTGCAAGATGACTCAAAGAAACATAACTTAAGAATAATAGGTGTGAGTGAAAAAATAGGGGTCAAAACAAATGACTTTAAAAGTCTATTTACAGAAATAATATTGGAAAACTTCCCAACCATGGGAAAAGGAAGTGACATTCAGATAAGTGAAGCATATAGAACTCCAGCTAGCCATAACCAAAATAAATCTACACCAAGACATATGATAATCAATATCCCAGAAATTCAACACAAGAACAAAATATTAAAAGCTGTTAGAGAAACAAAACAGATCACCTATAAAGGAAAACTCATCAGAATCACAACAGACTTCTCAACACAAACCATCAAGTCAAGAAGAGCTTGAAGTATTTCAAGTCATGAAAGAAAACAACCTCCAACCCAGATTGATGTACCCTGCAAGACTATCTTTCAAAATTAATGGAGAAACAAGATACTTCCGTGACAAAGAACAACTGAAGGAGTTCATGATCACCAAACCAACCCTACAAAGAATACTTAAGGACATTCTAGAGAGAGATTAAAAGGACCACAGCTCCAGGAACAGCAGCAGAGGGGTATCACTGAGCGGGACAGGCAATTGAATGGAGAGAAAAAGTAGGCAGCCAATGGCAGGAAAAGAGCATGGCAGAGATGAGGCAGTGCATGTTGGTCATAACCATTAATGCAGATGGTCTCAGTTCACCAATAAAAAGAAATAGGCAGAGTGGATCAGGAGACAGAATCCATCAATATGCTTTATAAAAGAAACATTTAGCTCGAAAGAGAGTTCACAGACTGAAAGTCAAAGGAGAGAGAGCAATGCTCTGTGTGACAGGGAACCAGAAAGAAGTGGGGGTAACTTGCCCATTAGGTGCAGAGTGACAATAAAGATATGACAATTTTATACAACAGAAAGCTGCTCTGCTACAAAGAAAACCCTGAGGCTCTTGTAGGTGAATGGATACAACTTGAGATCATGCTCATGGATGAAATGATTCAGAGTCACATGGGTGAACATTGTGTTGTCTCCCTAGTATAAAAAACTAAAGGAGTTAGTGGAATCCAAAATACACAGTGCATATTGTGAAAGTGAAAGAGGAGGAAGTGTCTAAAAAGGGAAGGCCTCAGGGTTTTCTTTGTAGCTGAGCAGCTTTCTGCTACATAAAAATGTCATGTCTTTATTGTCACTCTAATGGGCAAGTTACCCCCACTTCTTTCTGGTTCCCTGTCACTTAGAGCATTGTTCTCTCTCCTTTGACTTTCAGTCTGTGAACTCTCTTTTGAGTTAGATGTGTTTCTTTTATAAAGCATATTGATGGATCCTGTCTCCTGGTCCACTCTGCCTGTGTTTCTTTTTACTGGCCATTGTTAATTTATTATCACAATTTGAATCCCATACTGTTTTCATTGTTCTGTTTAGTTTGGTTTTATTCTCTTTTGGTTTGTCTAATTTTATTATATTTGAAGGCATGGGCAGCTATTTCAAAGATAACAAAATATATTATGGTAGCCATTATTGATTTCCTATTGCCTTGTTTTGAAGCCCTGTATTGCTTTCATTGTTCTGTTTCGAGTGATTTTATTCTATTTTGATTTGTTTGATTGTATTATGTCTGATGATATAGGTAACTACTTAGAAGATAACAAGGGACATTATGGTAACCACTGTTGTTTTACTATTGTTCTGAAGTCCTGTATTGCTTCCATTGTTTTTGTTGTTGTTGTTGTTGTTGTTGTTTTATTCTGTACTATATTGATTGATTTTATTATGCATGATGGTATGGGCAGTTATTTTGACAATAACAAGAGGCACTATGGTAGCCATCGTTGATTTCCTTTTATCTTTTTTTGAAGTCATGCACCATATTCGTTGTTTTGTTTTGATTGATTCTATTCTGTTTTATTTCATTTGGTTTTATTCTCTTCAAAATAAAAATTAAAAAAGAGAAAAAAAAAGAAATCCTCTGTCTGAGGGACAGTTGGCTACAATTTTTTTCACACTCTGTGGGTTGCCTTTTCATCTTGTTGGTGATTTCTTTTGATGTACAAAAGCTTTTCAATAAAATGAGATCCTGGTTTTTGATTTCTTGAAGTATTTCCCATACAGTTTGTGTTTTGTTCATGAAGTCTCTGTCTACACCTTTGTCTTCAAGAGTTCTACCTACACTCTCTTCCAGTAGATTTAGAGTTTCTGTTTTAATATTTAGATCTTTGATCCATTTTGACTTTATTTTAGTGGGCGGTGATAGACAAGGGTTTAGTTTTAGTCTCTGGCATATTGAGAGTTAGTTTTTCCAACACCATTTGCTGAAGAAGCTGCCTTTCTAATAGTGAACATGTTTGTCTCCTTTGTCAAAGATAAGGTGGCTGAGTGTGTTTGTAGTTGTGTCTGTATCTTCTAATCTGTTCCTCTGGTCCTCAGGTCTGTTTGTGGGGTTTTTTTGTTTGTTTGTTTGTTTGTTCATTTTGTTTTGTTGTGCTTTGTTTTTGGTTTGACAGTACCATGCTGATTTTATCATAGAAGCTTTTTAATATAATTTCAAGTCAGGGATTTTGATGCCTCCCATCTTGCTTTTGTTGCCCAGGATTGCCTTTGTTATTCTAGGTCTCTTCTGGTTCCAAATAAGTGTTAAGAATGTTTTCTGCAGTTCTTTGAGGTATGCTAGTGGTATTTTAATCAAGATTGCATCAAATCTGTACAACAATTTTGGGGGCATAACCATTTTCACAATGTTGGTTCTTCATATGCATGAACAAGGGATATCTTTCCATTTTCTGATACTCTCTTCAATCTCCTTTTTCAGAGTACTGTAATTTTCAATGTATAGATATTTTACTTCCTTTGCTAGACTGATTCCTAAGTAATTTTTTTTGGAGGCTATTGTGAGGGATGTGGTTTCCCTAATTTCTTTCTCAGTGAATTTGTTGTTTGTGTACAGGCATGCTGTTGATTTTTGAGTGCTGACTTTGTAGCCAGCTACACTACTGAATTTGGTTATTAAATCTAGAATTCTTTTAGTGGAGTTTTTGGGAGTGCTCTGTGTAGAGTATCATGTCAGTCTTCTGCAAATAATGAGAGTTTGACTTCTTCCTTTCTTATCATTATTCCTTTTGCTTTTCTCTTGTGTAACTGCTCTGCTAATGTTTCCAGAACTATACAGAATAGGACTGGTGATAGTGGACGTCCTTATGTTGTTCCTGATTTTAGAGTGGAAACTTTCACTTCTTGTTCATTTAGTATGACTTTGGTTGTTGGTTTCTCCTAGATGGCTTTTATCAAATTGAAGTAAAGACCATCTATTCTGGTTTTATGTAGGGTTTTTATCATGAATGAATGTGGGACTTTGTCAAAAACTTTTTATGCATCTATTGAAATTATCACATGACTTTTGTCTCTAGATATGTTGACATGATGTATCACATTTATTAATTTGCATATGTTGAACCATTCCTGCATTCCTGGGGTGAATTCCACTTAGTTATGATACATGATCTTCTTGATGATTTGCTGTTTTCTTTTTGCTAATATGTTATTGAGTACTTTTTCATCTTTAGTTATCTTTAGATCTCTCTTTTGGTTGGATCTTTTTATAGTTTTGGTATCAGGGTAGTACTTGCCTTCAGGAATGAGATAGGGAGTATTTCTGCCCTTTCAATTTCATTAAAATTTTTGAGGAGTATTGGTATTAAATCTTCTCTAAATTTCTTGTGGAATTCTGCTG
>RJWM01014677.1:0-49818 GCA_004363535.1 Dasyprocta punctata | reverse complement strand
CTTTAATCCCAGCACTCGGGAGGCTGAGGTAGGCGGAGCGTTGTGAGTTCGAGGCCGGCTTGGGCTACAACGCGGCGCAAGGCCGACCTGAGCTACATAGTGCGACCCTGCCTCACAAAAACCAGGGCTGGGAGTTTGGCTCAGTGGCTTAAGCACTTGCCCTGGCAGGCGCAAGGCTGTGAGTTCAATCCCCGGTGCTGCAAAAAAAAATAAATAAAAATAAAAAAAATAAAGGTGCTTTCCGTAATCCACTCAACTGAGCACATTTGGTTTTCCACACGCACTAGCGTGAGTACACGTAGAAAAACGTGTGCACACGCATCTGGTCTTGGTTTTTCCTACTGTTGGAGAGAAGCTAACTGAGAGACATATTTAAGCAGGGGCAGTGTAAGCCTAAAATTGTTTCTTCCCCGTACAGATGAAAGACGGTAGAGGAGACGTTAGTTAGGATGGGGCCCAGATCCGAAAAGGGTGATTTACAACACACACACAGCGTGGGGAGGAGGCTTCGAAGGCTCACACCGAAGTGTCCATCTGGGCAGCGTAGCAAGGCCCGCCCTGCGGCCTGCTACAAGGGCAGAGGCCTCTGTCGTCTCCGCCTTGGCGTCTTAAGTCTGACTTTCAGCGGAGTGTGGTCTGCTTGGAAACCACCGATGCTGAAGGAGCCCTCTTGCCAAGACCAGACAGACCAGACAGTACTGTGACCCCATCCCATCCACATTAGGGCAGATGAGCCCCTGTTACGCTTGGGGAGATCACGGGCCTTGGGGCTGCCCAGCACGGGTCTGAGGATGCTAAAGCCCTCCTCCATGGTGACTGCGCACGGCCAGCAGCCCCCACAGGGAGGGAATGAAGGCCGACCCAGCCCTCCGGCCCCAGGTCCTAACGGAGGACGGAGGAGGCCACAGGAAGACGCCACCTGCCTCCACACAGCTGCTGCCAGCACCCAGTGACAGAGAAGTCGTTTTTGTCACCAAGACTGAGTGGGAACCCCAGGGACACTGTGAAAATCTGCTTACTTAACATACTCAAATACCATGATAAAAACGGAAAAGCAAAAGTTAATTTGGAGAAAGATCTATAGTCTAAAAAAAGATGGACCTCCTGAATCTATAAACCCCAGGGGAAAGGTCGCCTCTGCCCCGCAGGGACCGCCGCGCCGCTCCACTGCTCAGCATCTGTCCCCGCACTGACAGAACTCTTCCTGCGGGGAACTCGCCCCGCGGATTCCGGCGGGAACGACCGCCCCTCGCCGGAAGTGGGCTCCTCACTGCCAAGGACAGCACGCGAGGGCCAGGCGGAAATGGCCCTTCCCAAGCCTAACGCCCAGGAGGAGGGAGGCGGTAGAAGAGTCTGCCGAGCGTGACAATGGGACGCGAAAAGCCTGGAAAACGTCCTCTCGTGTCTCACCTCCCTGGGAAGGAAACGATGCAGCGAGGATCCGCGACAGCGTGCCAGGCTGAGTGACACGCGGCAGGGAAAGCCTGCATTTATAAAAGGGAGCTGGCGGTTGGCGCGGCACTGCTGGCGGGCAGAGCCGGGGCGGCCCCGGCCACGCTGGGGGGCGCTGCGGGAGGAGAGCGGACGCTCGGGAAGCCCGGGACTCCGCGCTGCGAGGAGGGAGGGGAAAGCCTGGACCCGGTTTACTAGAGACACAGCCACCGGACGGACGCGTGGGGACCTGGCTGGGCCCGTGCTCAGAGAGGCTGGGCCAGTTCCGGGGAAAATGCAGGAAGTTGAATGCCGCTGAGTGTCAGCCACTGAGGAATATTCTCAGATGCTAAAATGGTATCGTGGTTACTATTTTACCTAGAGAGATGCATACTGAGACTTTTAGGGGAGAAATACATACGTACCTTTCATATTTTAATGTAAATGTATACAACTGTGGAATCTAGGGGGCAGGTACATACAAAGACTGATCAAAAATGTATTTAAATTTTAAAATTTATTAAAGACATACCGTCATTAATTTCTTTCAAACCTTTAATCCTTTTTTCCTTTCTTTTTTCTTTTTTGGTCTTCTTGAGACAGGGTTTCACTATGAGGTTCAGGCTGGCCTTGCACTTACTTTGTAGTCCTAGAACTCAGCGATCCTCCTGCCTCAGCCTCCTGAGTGCCTATCCTATTGTTCTTGCCACTTTTTGAAGCAGGTTATTTGAAGTCCCCTTTCATGTCTTTATGGCTGTGATGAAAAATACAGCAAAGGTAAAAAGATGTGTGTATGTGCCAACTCCCCACAACGAGTGTGATTACTGTGTATTTCAAACATAAAAACCAATAAAATAAAAACCAAAAGTAAAAAATAAAACCAAACTAATAAAAACCAAAACAACGAGTATGGTGCCTGCGGTCGCGGGCGCTGTGGGCTGGTGAAAGCAGTCGTTTGCCGACCCACTGTGTTCACCTCCTCGGGCAGTGTGGTTTCTGGCTCTTCCTCAAAGTCAAAATTGACCACGATGGGATACAAAGGCAGCACAACAGTGCAGCTGGAGACACTGGGGGCAAAGGCCTTACGGACCTGCCTCGGGAAGCGCCAGGACGGCTGGGATGTTAGACACCAGGGGATTAGGGCGGGGACTCATAGCAATGTCTTTTATTGTAATAAAATTATTTTAAACACCAGATCTTTTAGTCAGAACTTGTATTTGATCACTGTACTATTGGATCAGATTTTCTGTATGTTTGAAATTTTCCAAAGAAAGGATGTGGAGCTGGGTATGGTGGGTGTACCTGTAATCCCAGCACTCAGAAAGCTGAGGCAGAGGAGGATCACAGTGAATGTGAGGTTAGCTTGGACTATATATCAAGACCCTGTCTCAGAAAACAAAAGCAAAAAAGTAGAAATTGTATCTTTTCACACTATCAACACTTCTAGAAATTTATCCCAAGGAAATACTTTGAAATTTGCTCAAATACCTTTTCAGGGATTATCATGGAAGCATTCTCCCTATCTTCATAGCCCCAGAATAGAAAATAGGCTCAGCATCCAACAAGGTGGTTGGTTAAATAAACTGGTGCAGCAGACCCTGGACAACACCCACTGGCCTCTGAGCCCTCGAAGCCCTGAGTGGAGGGGAGCAGGGTCTGGCCACAGACTGCTGATCACGGACTCCTGCAGGCTTCTCAAGGGCAAGCTCATGTTTATTCCTGCGGACTCAATGCTGGGCAAAGTGGATAAAGACCGGGTGGGAAGGGAGTGCTTTGTTTTGATTTGGGTTTTATTTTTGAGACAAGGTCTTGCTGTGACATTGACTGGCCTTGACTTCACTATGTAGCCTGGGCTGGCCAGGAACTCATGGTGATCCTCCTGCCTCAGCCTCCCGAGTGCTGAGATCACAGCTGTGCGCCACCAAGCCCATCAAAAAGTGAGTTATGGGTGTTCAGAGAAGGGGTCACCAGTTTCTGTGATGCCAGGGCACTGTGCCCAGAACCCGGTATCATCTGTTGTGTCCCACGCAGTTTCACTGGGTACACACGGGTTGTAAATGGGAGGACAAACTCAGAGGTTACCTAATTTGTCTGATGCTACTCAGGAACCAGGATTCAAATTCAGGAAGTCAGATTTGAGGGTTGAGGTCTTTTCATGCAACTACTGATTTCATGGAGCTCCTGAGACATTATTTCTTTAGAGGTGGCAGAGTGAGAAAAGCTAGATTTTCGACTTCTTGAGATACCACAGCATCTTACAAACCCAGCTACCCAGCAAACGCTGGCACGGCAGCGGACGTGTGCGTGGGCCCGCATGGACCCCGAGAGCCCAGCAGGACGGTGCCCTCCCCAACCACACTTCTCTCCATTTCAGCCACAGGTCCTTCTGTGCGTGAGGGAGCGCTGCTCCACCTACGGCAGCAATTCACACAGCAGTCAGTTAACTCACGCAGGCAAATACATAAAACCATGGATTTGACCCTGAAGGTTTCTTTGAATTTTTATTAATTTTACTGTAACAGCTCGATTCTTTTGTGAAAAGAATTTGAAGATGAACAAATCAATTACATTTTTTAAAAAACAGCATTTACTCCTCATTACAGAGAACAAAAGATCTGTGGCACATTATCTTTGGAAAGATCTTTTGCAAATTTTTCTTCCAGAACACAAATTATAATTCTCTCACAGACCACGCACGTCTCTTTCGAAGGACTGCACAAGGCATCTAAGCCGCACTCACAGAAGCCCGGGGCACAGTCGGGGCGCAGCCGTGCTGCAGCAGCAGGGAGAAGGCCGGCTCCCAGCCCCGCCCGGCCCGGCCGAGCGCCCTGCCGGGCGCACCCACCCATCCAGTCACTAAAGAGCTCGATACTCTAAAGACGTCCCGGTGATTTTCATTTATCAACTGGACAATCTACTCCTTTTAAAATCATTTCAACAATACCAGCATTTTACTTTCCTCTACAGTATAAGAAAGCAAAAAATATATATAATGATAATAAATAAAAAAGGCAACCCTGCGCAGGTATTATGGAAACATCATCACATGGGGGCGGGGGCGGACCACAGGCACTCACACGCGCACCCCAGGGTGGGCTGTGTACTTGGTTTCTGGGGAGCGACGTGCAGCCTTCCCGGCCTGACGGGGGACGCAAGGCCGCCTGCACCGAGCTCGGCCTAACCGTCTGCGGGCACCGCGAGCTGCCTTTCCCGGGCGGGGTCGGCCCGTCCTCCCGGGCTGGCTGAGGGCCGCGCGGGCTGTCGAGGAGCTGGCGGGTTTCCTTCCCCGCCTGCCCTGAGTGCGGAGGGGTGGGCCGTGCCTTCCAGGACGCAGTGCCCGTGTTCCCGGCACAGGGGGACAGGATGCACTGCGACTGCCCCAGAAAGGCGAGGAACTGACAGCCGCGAAGGACAGTGGTCAGTGGCGCTTGTCAACGCCTCAGAACGAAGAACTAAAGAAACGGCCAGGACTCGGGTGTGCGGGCCCCGTCCTCGGTCACCAGGAGCGCAGCGCTGCGCGCCCGGCGCACACGCACACAGTGGAACCTCCGCTGCCGGCGGGCTGCTCGGGGCCCGCCTCCCCGCCACCGGCAAAAGCCTCGCTGCAGCGTTTCCAAGTGGGACCCAACACAGAAGACCAGACCCCACCCAGGGAGCCGGGGAGGACACCGCCCGGGACCCAGCGCTGTCCCACTCAGCGAGGAGCCGGCCCCTGGGCATCTGGGGACTCCCCGAAAATTCCCACAAGATTGAAATACTGCTTATCAGTGGCAACAGGTGTAACAGAGGAAGTGGTAAAGTTTTTCAAACATTTTGCTGTTACTGGGGATTATAAACCATTCGGAAAAAGAAATTTGGCAGGGGGTATGGAAATTTTCTGAAATACATTTATAAAAGCCCAACTCATTCACCTTAAAAGATGCACAGTTACACTACAAACCCTATAAAGCAGAAGGGTAAAAGATGCAAGCCTCTCATAGCATCCCTTGAAGCTGTGGCTAAACATAAGATGACATTATTTTAAAACTAGGTTTGGTCAACTAAGGCACAACGTACACTCTGGGGGAACCGGCTTCTCTCTGTACAGCAGAGACAACAGTTTGGAGCACACAGCGGTTTCCTGTTTGCTCTTCTGTTACCACACAGGACACAACGGAGTCAGCTCCTGATCCTACCGACATGGACACGTAAGGGACCACTTAAGGCAAGGTTTCAGCCGGAAAGGGAACAGGTTTATTAGCTTCTGAACACCCTGAGCTCTAGAAGTAAAGGATGTAGAGTAAGACAGGTAAATGTCCAATTTGTTGGGGGAAATAGCTACACATTTTGGCCAAAATAGATCTGTAAAATAAAGATCTTTTGGTTAAAAAAAAAAAAAAAAGATGCTTTGCCCATTCAATACTGTGATGAATCATAACATTAGACAGATCAGATAGTCAGGAAATTTGGGCATCCTGATAACTGCTCACGGCCCTCATTCTTCACCTGGTTACCAAGTGGCCTGCATTTTCACAATCGACCCCAAGTATATTTTGGTAGATTTCAATAGTGTTATGCATTATTTAGCAGGGTTCTTAAGTTCACTGATTCACACACACACACACACACACACACACACACACACGTGCACACCCATCACTGCAATGGCAAGATTTGCTCTGTTTACTCCTAAAGATGTTTTTCTTTGCCCAAGTGTGAAGTGGGTGTTATTACTGTTATGATAACATCCCATACCCAAAGACTTCATTTGGTAATGCAGTTGTCTTGACTTCTCTACCTCCGCGTCAGTTCTGCTCTGGGGACTGTAACTGCGCAGTGGGAAGGGCCAGCGGCTGAGGACCTTCTGGGCACCACTGCAGCAGCGAGCTGGAGCAGGGGCAGGAAGGAGCCCCGCCACTCCCTTCTAGGTACAGTGAGCGCTGTCATCAGAATCGGAAATCCAGCGACCAAAACAGTACAAATAGATTTACCCAAATCTGTTAGTTTCTCAGGGGACAAATAAAATTTAATAAGAGTTTAGAAAAAAAAATCCTACCAACATGTTGTAAGGCCACAGAAGAGGCTATCTGTTCTCTGCGAACTGCTGAGAAGGAACGCCTGCGGCCAAGGGCGCAGGGCGGCGCTCTGCAGAGAGCATCACCTGCGTGAGTGACGGCCCCGCTAGGTGAGGGACAGCTCGGCGGGGAGGGGACAGCCGAGGGAGCAGCGAAGAGCGGCAATCAACTACATGGTCCTGCGTCGGGGCCGTGTCCCCGCCACACTAGACACACGCACCCCACGCACCCCACGTGACGAGCAGCTTCTGTCCAATTAACAAAAGGCTCCTCACACTGAGGGTTTAGAGGGACCACGAGTCTGCATCAGAGCAGCATGAAGAAGCGGGTGCGTCCAGATTGCACATCAAGGTCCTCTGCTCAGACATCTATGGCTTGGACCCAGCGAGGGGGACAAACAGGCGGGAAGGAGGCTCACAGACAGCGTCACGCGGACAGCTCTGTGACACGGGCAGGCGTCCTTCCCGCCCGCACCCGGCTCTGCACACAGAGCCTTCTACATTCACACAGGCACCGGAGACCTCTTCTTCAGAAACAAAGCCGGTTCTCCTTTCCTCACGAGTAATAAATACCAAACGATGAAACATGCGTGGAAGGAAATGTGCAGAGGCGCGGAACGGGGTGAAGGGGAGCACATTACCCAATAATTAGAGCTCACACTCCTCAAGTGTAATACATGTGCAAATCCTGTTTTCTAAAAGGGGTAAAAAAGAGTTGGCTTTTATAAAAACACTGCACTCAAGACAGTATTCCCAATATGAACCTTCAAAGTCTCTGTGACCGAGACCTGTGTGCCAGGCGTGGGGGAATCCTGATGTGCCCCTTCCTTCCGGTCATTCTGAAGGACCTGCTCTGGTCTGGTCAGCGCGGCGAGAGCTCGGAAGGCCACTGCTCCTCTTCAGCCCTGCCACATCTGGGTGACTGAGAACACGCTGGAGTGAAGGCATGTGGTGACGATTCTTAAAAAGTCTAATCAGTCCCCCAAATCTCCACCTCCTCTCGGGGAGTTAACTTCCTCTAGTCAATCAAAAGCTTGGAAAGTTTGGTTTTGCTATAAATATAAAATAATTTGTAGCAGAAAAATATAGCCTCTCTAAGAAGTAGATTTCATTTTCCTTTGTTCACTGACAAAACTCAGAGTTGGTCACACACAAGTTACCACACAGCTGCAGGCCACCAACCAGCACCTCAGATTCCAGCGGCGCTCAAATGAAACTTAAAAAGCGCTTCAGCCATCTGGTCAGGTATAAATGTTGATTCCTTTCTTCCCCAAGACAGGAAATTCAGAAGGTAGTCCAGGTGACTGCCTGCCACCAAGTCCCCTTCCCGGAAGTGGGGAGGGACTGATGCTAGGTCTCCTGAGGACCAGAGCCGGGGCTGGCTCCACATGCTGCCTTCCGGCGTAGTCGGCGGCCTGAGCTGGGATGAGGGTGCAGTCCGTCAGGCAACGGGGTTTCCTTCCATTTTATAAATTAGGACAATACTTGGTATTATCAGAGCCACTGCCTACTGACAGAAAAAGCTACAGTACAGTCCTTCACAACCTGCGTTTTCAGACGGCCGTTAGAATCCACTGAACAAATCTTCCTCAAAACTTAAAAAAGAAATCAACCACAAAAAGCCCTTCACCAAAAATCATTTTAAAAAAATGTCCTCCTGGGAGTGAACTAGTGTGACACTGAGATGATGTGAATTTGCTTTCAGTTGCATCCCACTGGTTCCGAACAAAACAAAACGAGAGCCCAGGGACTGACCCCAGACCAGCTGCTCGCCTGGAAGCGACCCCGCACTTCTGTCCGAGGCCGGGAGAAGCAGGATCCTCCGAGGCCGACCCCTCCCCGCCTCTGCGCGGCCATGGAGCGCACCTGACGGCCACGGCTCCCCGGAGTGTGCACGGACGGCTTCCGCATCATCTCCCAGAGCGACTGTGAGACGAATGTCCAGACTGGTTCCAGGCTTCCCACGTGCACAAACAGTTCCCAAGGCATTGAGTCAGCGCGGGCGCTGTTACGGCGTTCTGGTTCCCTGTTTCAGCCGCTGAAATCCCTGTCGTGCATAGTGCACCAGGTCCGCCAGACTGCTGCTGAGGGCCAAGGTGCACGTTTTTGTGCTGAGCTGAGCAAAGAATTCTGCAAAACAAATCAACCAAGTAAATATGTATGAACGCAAAAATTTTTAAATAAAATGGAAGCAGAAAATGTCAAGTTTCTAGACACTATGTCCCCAACATCCTGCATTTCATTCATCACAGCCAAACATCAAACCAACAATCCCCCTCCCCACGCAAACACACACACACACACACACACACACACACACACGCGCACACACACACACGCACAATCTACTGTGAATGCACACTAACCCACCGCTGCCCTCCACTAGGCTAGACAGGCAGGGACCAGGTCTGCTTTGGAGTAGAATCCAAAACATCTGCCCAGCACAGTGCCTGGCACGTTCACACACGTGCATACACGGAGGGACAACAGACGCCAGAAAACTCAGTCAGGTCACAGGTATGATTAGTTTGCTAAGAGGGTTAAAGCACTAAGAGGCTGTGGGGACGCTTAGGGGACACAGCCAGCTGGCCGCATTCTTCCTATACCCAAAAAGAAAAACGCAACGGCCTTGCTCGGGCAGTCCACGTCAGCACTGGCTCAGTGGTGACCGCACCGACTGCGGCAGCTCCTGCCTGCCTGACTGTGCGCTCTGCTGCTCTGAACCCGCGGGGGTCCCCAGGGGCCTCCTTCTCTGCAAGAATGCTCCCCAGGCCGTAACCGATTCTCTTAGCACACAGTGAGAACAAACATGCAGCCCCGGGGTGATGCTCCTTCCTATGGCAGAAATGCCGAGCCCAGCAACAGCGGTGAATGGCCTTCACTTTCCGTGCCCTCCTGCAGGACTTCTGCTCAGGCTGAGAGGATGACCAAGGACCTACGGAGGACAAGGTGCTAACACCACTTCTAATCTGGCTTCTCAAAGGTCTACCCTCAGGGCTCCAGCCCTGTGCCGCGGAGCTCGAGGAAGAACTGCAGCTAGGGTCCGTGCAGAGTGGAGAAGGAGTCAACAGCTACGCCGGCCCTGTTCTCCGAGGGGCCGAACATAAAACCCAAGCCACGCCACTCCCGCCCCTGCCCATGCTCCAGCGATCACCGCCAGAGCCCGCACCTTTGCTCTTCCTCGCGAGGGCTTCCGCCTGCTCCCAGAGATCAAAGGCGGTGAGGACGTGGGACGTGATGGTGACGTAGGAAGAGGTCATGTTCTGGATGGTGACAGGGGTGCTGACGGTGGCAGTCATCCCGGCGCTCCCCAGACCACCGGCGCTTGGTGGGGCCCCGGCAGAGCTGGCCGGAGAAGGCACGGGGGAGAGGGGGGATGGGGCGCCCGTGCTCCTGCGGAGTAAGAAGCGCATCAGCTTCCAGCTCTGCAGCTACGGGCCAAGTCACAAAGGCTCACTGCGTCCGCCCCCAAGTGGCAAGCACTGTTATAGTCACTCCGACGTGGTCAGGGACACCAGGGGGGCTCAGCCATGTCCCAGACACACGTTCCCTTCCTGCGCAGTCCACTTCCACCCCAGAAATCCACCCTCTTCCCATGCCCAGCTCCAAGGCCTGCTGGGGAGACTGCTGTCACTGAACAGGCCCCGAGCCCCACTCTGCTCCGGTACTCGTGGGGACACTGTGGCCCAGCACGGCTCCCTTTCTGTCACCACTTAGTCTCCTCCTCGGTCCCAGCACCAGGAAGGCAGAGACAGGTGGTAAGGATCTGTGCGCCGCTAGCCCTCGGCCCGGGACCGGGAGGCGCTAAGACAGGTTCCTGGTGAGGCCCTGGGACTGTGCACTCGGCCCCAGCAGGGACGGGACGGGGTGGCGGCACAGGTCGGGACGCTGGGTATGAGCCGCCCTCTGCCCCGGCCGGCACCTGCTCATCTCAGTGTGGACTCACTGAGGAAGATGGAAACCGCCGAGAGTCAATCCTCTGAGGCTGAAGACGGAAGGGGCGGCCAGGCACTGCGCCTCGGGAGCGCCCCCCGCCAGTTCCCTGCCGCGCCGCGGGCAGCGGCTGAAGGAGCTGTGCGGAGCTGTGCACGCGATGTGTGCAGTGCATCTCAGAGCTTAGTGCAGCGTCGTCAGTGCGGGGGTGCTGACATTTTCAGAAAGAAAAGCTACTTCCCTGTCAGGATCTGCCTTGCCGAAGAGGACCCAAGGCAGCTTCCTTCCAGCAGCTGGAAATGCCTATCGGAACTGGGAAATCCCCAAGGTGCAGGACCAAAATTCCAAACGGTTACCAGGCAAGGACGGCGGGGAAGAGCGCCCGGCCCCCGCCAAGGAACAGCTGCGCCAGCGCCCTGTCCTGCATCCGACACCACGGGTGCACAGCTCTGTCCACGAAGCGGGCAGATACTGTCGTGGGGTGTGACCGAGCCATTCCCACTGTCCCCGTGTGGGTCCCGAGCACGGTGAAGGGCACAGCTTCTGGAAAGTTCCCATTTACTGAATGCCAAGAAGACGTGGCCCGGGGTGGGGGGTGCTGGCTCCGCCTCCAAGCTGGCACCTCCCCAGCGTCTTCTTGGCAATCACGGCGGGTCCCTGCAATCCACGCTTTCACTTGCACAGCACTGGCTACTTGCTGTCAGCGCCGCCTGAGAATGTCAGCATTTGTCTCGCCTCAGAGAGGTCGCGCTCACAGAGCTTTTATGCCAGGGCTGTGTTTCTCGTCTGGGCTTTTTGCCCCAGTGATATCGATGGGCCCTAGGGCCTCACGTGTGCTGGGCAAGTGTTCTGCCACTGAGCCACAGCTCCAGTCAGTGATGCCAGGTGTTCAGCCCTGACCGCGTCCAATATAAAAGTTAGCCTCTCCCAGGTCTGCGCAGAAAGGCCTCAGACGGGTCGGGGAGCTACATGTTCAGATGTCTACTGGGGGTGTGGAATGCATCAATCGTGGATACAAGGGGACCACTGTACTTCTATGTTATCCACAGCCCGAACCCTGGCTTATAACTACTTCTCAAAAAAAAAGAGAAAAATGCTAGTGATTTACTTTTAAAAACCGAAGCAGCACACAGATGCACACGAGTTTTGAAAAGTCAAAGTCCTCCCCCCACTACATACACAACTAGTTGCAAAGCAAGAGACAAAGAAAACAATGACTTCACTCTGTGAATGATTTAAATTAGCCTCGTTTACCTTGCGATGCACGGAGAAGGTGCCTGGGCCGCTTTGGAAGAGCTCTTGAAGTGTTCGTTCAGAGTGCGGGAATACTTTATTGCTATGTCTTTCTTACAGCGAAACATTGCCATGTTCAAGAGCGACTGGCACCGCATGCTGGAACACACAGAGGCCGCGTGAGGCGGGGCACACTGGCCCCGAACCCACCGGCACCGGGACTTTGTGGGAACGGCCCGCGGAAGCTCTCGGACGCCGCTGGCAGCTGCGCTGGACGCCATTTCCCTAATCCACAGTGCGCCCCGGCTCTGGCCAAGGCAGGGACTTGGCGTTCACCATAAATTTCAGGTTAAAAGAAATTCCAAAAAATTTTAAAATACCAAAACAAACAAAAACAAATTGAGGGCAATTGAGACTGAGTAAAGGGTACACACCATAAAACAGCAAATATTTTCTCTTGTGTGGTGCCATCGGAGGATTTTAGTGACATCGTGAACCTGCGAGGAGAGGAGCAAACACCAGGGTTAAAGGAGGCGGCACGAGTCGGGGCCCAGCACCCTGACCACACGCAGCTCCACCACGGCCCGAGAGGAGGAGGCTCAGGGTGACTCAGAGGAGAACGAGGCCCGGGTGGGGGGCAGGTCTTCGGTCATCCCGGCTCTGAGAGCGCAGGTGTGGCTGCGTTCCCCATCCCAATCGGGGAGACACGAGCCAGCGCACGGGTGAACCAGAGGCCCGGCTACTCGGTGCGTGCGGCGCAGTACAGCTCGGTTACCCCGGGCGGGCACTGCAGCTGCAACAGTTTTACTTTAGGGCAAAAACTGTTCTTGAACCCATAGCTATTTATCTATTTATTTATTTATTTATTTTTGAGGTGCTGGAAGTGGCGCCCTCAGCCTCTCTCATGCTCCACTGCAGAGCTGCGCCGCCCCGGACTTTCTCCAGCTTCTGTGCTGAGCCTTCTGCACTACAGCTCAGGCGGATGAAGCAGCAGAGGAAGGGCAGCACGGTGGGTGCGAGGAGAGCACTTACTTAACCAGATCCGCGGCTTCCGAGTACACGGAGTACGCCGACCGGGCCGCCGGGGCCTCCAGCTCCATCGCCATCCCACACTCGATGAGGGACAGGACGGCATCCAGGTACTTAAAGGCCTTCGCCACCTTGTCCGTCTGCGGGAAGAGTCACTGTTAGGCCGGTGCGGCCGGGTCGTCCCGGTTCCGCACCCACACCCTCGGCGGGACGGCACCCCTGTCTGTGCTCAGTCATGCTTAGGAAGAAATGTGGGCACGGATGAATTCAAAGTGACGAGTAACAGTGTCTGTCAGCAACTACCGACTGAAAGAGCAACAACTCCTTAGGAGACCGCGATCCTGAATGAAGGCTCCTCTCCCCACCTCCCCAAGTCCACACACAGGCGCCCCGTTATCTGCACACAGTCACTCATTATGTAACTTCCTCAAGAACCAGACTCTGCTACACATCTAGGGCAGCACAAACACAGGCTTCTCTGTAGGTACTGAGGTTTATCTTGCCAGCAGAAAACATTCATTTGGGTTTCTAAGCATCTTAGATAAACTATCTAACAGTCATCTTTTTATGCCCTTTAGAGCCCAACAGATTAAACCCCTATGGCGCCTTGATCTAGCACACAGACCTATGTGACCACAAGCAACCGGAACAAAATTTCACTGTGCCTTAAGGAGACTGTAGAATCAGATATTGGTGCAATCAAATACTGGTGGCCACCATAAGCTCAGTACTCATTCTGTCACTAATCCTCTTTTCATTAAGTGGCATACAGCCAATCTGACCAATCAGATATGGAGGGGGGGGTTGCTCCTTCCTCCACATCCGGCCTCAATACCGCACATTAACACTGCAGCTGGGCAGCTACTGCCAGGGCTCCCAGAGGGATCTGTTCAAAGAGGACGGACAGACGAGGCTGGGGCCGCAGACGGGCGGACTCTGAAGCACACCGAGGACCTGGCGCAGGGCTGCTTGCTCATTCACACCACACGCGCCAGCAGGAACGGATGAAGCTATTACCTAGGTTCATGCTGTTGTCTTCATGTTGTCCCAGCAGGGGGACGAATTAGGCTGGCAATACACACAGGCATGTGTATACACGTATTCCAGAACATTCGACATTACCACTCTAGGATTTTACACTTTACGCATAATATGATTTTAAAAAATATTTCTCCCAGATAATGTAGGCTCAGAATATTAGTGACAAAAAGGATAAATTTAAGTATGCAAGCCTCAATTCATTAGCAGCATAGGCTATGATTAGTTTGCTTTGCTGATGGGAATCTAGCACTCAAAATTTGCTGATTCAAAACCATTTCTTTCATGGACATTCCAAAATTAATACTGGCCATGGGGCAGAAGCAAAAAACTACAGAATAGAGCAATTAGTTAATTTCGACTTCCTTAATTATTTTGCAAGGACAGCAACGCTTGGAAGCATTATTCCTGGGTCACTTGCAAATCCCCGGAACTGATTTAAATGGTAGAGCCCCAATTCCTAGACATGATAGTGAGTACAGTACAAAGACGAAACACACTCGTCTACACTCAGTCACGCACACCTTCACTATCTGGAGTATCAAACACATCTCTGCGGCATTATGCAACTGTGAGGGTGGCCCAACAGATTACTGTTTACAACTGGCGGGCTCAGAAAGCAAAATGGGATGTATTGTTTATTACACTGGGCTTCAACAGACACACCCAGACCTATCCTGACACGATGGGATGTAGATGGAAAGGAAAGGGAGAGAAAGAAGATGTGCCTTTCTGCGGGGTAAAACAAAAACCACCTCTCTGGAGTACTCATTTTAATTATTTGAATAATGGGGAGTCTAGTACTGAAAATGTCCCATGCCAAGGTGCAGATAACTGGCTAATGATGCTAACGATTCACTCTTCCCTAAAACTTGAGTCACCCAGCTCTAGTAATGCTGCTGGAAAGTGGGAAGGCGGGCCACCGCCTGGCATAGCTATGATCTGATTCAGGCGACCCTTGCATGGGACATGTCTAGGGACCAGCTGGTGTGGGAAGGAATCAAGGGATAGCTTGCCTGAAGAACGCGGAGCCGCTAGCTAAGGGGTTGCCGCACATCTCCCCTTGGAGGGTGGGAGAACGATGCAGAACTCTGCACCAGGCCGGGGCCCTGTGACCACTGCAGCTGCCGGTCTGGGCCCTGGCAGCCCTGTTCTCCCTGCGGCAGCACGCACCCCTCCGGGAAAGGGTGCAGGCCTGCAGGTTGGGCTGGGCAGCACGCTCTGTAAATAAAACCCGGGGCCTCAGATGCCCACTCAAGATGCAAGGCACACATTATCTCAGTACACTGCAGCAGTGATATGAAAGTATGTCCAATTACATAAGCATTTAATAACAAACCTTCACCTTCCAGAAAGTCCACAGGCTGGCAACTCACCGGAGGCCATGCCTACAGGCACCCATCATCAGCACCTACATCTGCAACTGTCACCCAATGGGCTCAGCCAACTCTCCCTGCATTCATGCAGGCACCCAGGGTTACAGGCAGTTCTGGGATGCAAACAAACTTCCTCACTTTGTCAAACTTCCCGTGTGGTCACAAACTGACTTTCATTAGCAGGACTTGTTTTTCATATCCAGAGAGTTGATTTGAGACAAGAAGCATTCATCTACTACACCGCGCCACCAGGCACATCAACTTCCAGTCTGACTGGAGTCTGTGTAGAAGTCTGCTCCCGCAATTTCACCAACACTTCCGGCCCTGATTATCCCCCTCACCTCGCAGCCAGCAGGGGGCGCGCAGCCCTCCCCTTCCCCTCCCCCTCCCCTCCCTGCAGCCTAAGACTGAGAACACATGTGTTTGCTGATGTAAAATACTGCAGATCACAAACGACAACCTCTTTTTTGATCAGAAAATATCCCACCAAAGGAATAAAAAGCCAAAACTGACCATTGATTCTGCTTTGCACTTCAGCTTTTTGGCCTCCTTCATGTGAAAATCAGCTTGCTGTCTGAAAAAGAGAAGAATGGAAAGGTAGATCCTAGAACTGGAAGACTTGATAGGGACAAGACGATGGGAGAAGGCCAAGAGAGGGAGAGAGTGGGGGGAGAAAGAAGGGAGAGAGGAAGTGAGAAGGGGTGAGGGAGTGGGAGGTGGGGAGGAGTAAGCAGCAAACCTCTGGGCTCTTACTTGTCAAACTTCACGTGAGGCTTCCCTGGTTTAGAGTTACCATTTGGCAAAGAAGGCACTGGGAAAGGATTTGCAGTATCTCCAGATCCCTGTTAAAAAAAAAAAAAAATCACTCACAGATTATGCTTTAACCCTCAAGATTACTGTCTTTTTTTTTTTTTCTTCTTCTTTCTTTTTGAACTCAGGCCCTCGAGCTTGCCGGGCAGGTGCTGCACCACTGAGTTACATCCCCAGCTAAGATCACTGTCTTAAAAGTAATGTCTCTCGGGCCGAGAGTTTGGCTCAGTGGCGTAAGCGTCTGTCTGGCAGGAGTGAAGCCTGTGAGTTCGATCTCCGGTGCCGCAAAAAAAAAAAAAAAAAAAAAAAGTAACGTCTCTCTCAAGAAGCCCCAAACAGTCCCCGAACATCAGTGAACCAGACACTGGGTCTCAGACTTCCCACCCCGGGTACAACTGAACCTGCAGCTTCTGACTGTCCTGGGGACTCAGAATGTGCAAGAGATCAGGCAGCTCACAATATTCCCGCACGTGTGTGCGCTAACAGGAAGAAAAGCTATCTGATAAAGTGACTACTTTTTCCCATTACAGCAAATAATTAAAATATCTGCGTTCGAACATTCAGAAAAGAACTCTCTGGGGTAATAGTTTCTTTCTACAAAACATCTCATTGAAACTATACTTCCGACTTTTTCCAGCCAGAATCAATATAAGGCAATAAACTGATTCGTATGTGTCTGGGCAGAATGTCCCCCTCTAGGAAGCACAGCTTCAAACACAGCTTCTCTATCACCAGTTAACTCACACCAAGGGCTCTAAGGGCCTCGAAGCAGGGGAAACAGGGACGAATGGGACGCCCCTCCCTCGCTCTCGGCCTCCCGCTTCCCACGTACTCTGTGCTCCGAGGAGCTTCCGGAGCCCTTGCCCTGGGCTTTCCTGTGCTTGGGAATGGAGGGGTCTCTATGGCTGCTCTTGGTAGCACTGGCACTTTGGGGAGGGTCCTGGCAGAGGTCTGCTTCCCGTCGTGACCGCTTGTGTGCAAACTTGGCCGGCTTCTGGGATGACGACGAGGAGGGTGTGGAGGAGGAGGACACAGGTGGAGGGGGAAGCATTTCTTTCTTTGAGGGCTCTGAGGAGGGCTTGTGGGGCCTGGAGTGAAACATTAGACAAAGTTCAGCTGAGCAGAACAGAAATCAAACCACTCGGTTATAAAGCACAAAATGAAGGCCGGAGCACAGAGGGGGTGCCACGGTGTGTGCACTGCTGTTGCAGAAAGGCCAAATCCCAGGGACTTCTGGGTGCCTGTGAAGCCTCTAGCCCCATTCATTGGTCACAGTGCAGCTGTGGTTTCTCATGCACCTGCAGTAGACTGAAGGTCCCGACTTTCCTGGGCCGGCCCTCTCTCCCACCTCCCTGCTTCTGATTGGGCTCTGACACAGCTCCCACACGAGGACAGCTTCGGCCAAGCCGCATGTGAAGGCATTTCTTGAATAAATCAAAAGCAGACCATAGTTTTTTCCTGCTGGTGGCCTCCAGCAACACCACGCTTGCTGTGCCCAGTAGCAGCTGACACAAGGCCTAAGTGCCTCCTACTCGGAGGGCAGCGTGGGTCCCAGGTCCTGGGCGGGCTGCCTTCCCTCCCTGGGCCTCCATTTCTCTTTCTGCAAAGAAGGGGCAACTGCAGTGACTTTCTTAAAAAAACTCCTGATGTCTGAAAAACCTGATAAAATCTAAACTTGCTACAAAATGAACTGTCATCCTAGGTGTACTTAAAGGTGACAGGAACACAGGACCAACTTAACACACTGGTCTGAGGAGTCAAAAGTGTGCTCATCAATCGTCAATTCTGCTGCATCAATTCCATCTTGCCAGGAATCAAGAAGGTTCAGAACCCTTTAGGCTGTGCCCAGTCGCCATACTCACTTTGTTCTAGAAGATTCTTGGTGGGAAGATGAGGACAAAGAGGGCTGTGATCTGACTTCTTTCTCTAGCCTGATCTTCTTGTTGTCGGAGTCTCTCTCTGTGTCCCCCTGTCATTGTGGTACAAGGCACAGCATTACAAACACAACTGGACACATGGACCAGGGTCCGCGGAAAAAGCCAAGGGAGCGATCTGACTTCTGCAGTACCCACGCCCACACAGCAGCCTTGTGAGCTTGTGGGGGACAATCTAAATTTTATGCTGCTGGGACTGAGACGGAATTTTGTGAAAAAAGACGAATCATCATAACCCAAGAAAGGGACAATGTCTAAGGTAACAGTTCTCAACAAGAGGAAGTGAACTGGAAGACACCAATGTGTCTCTCTGAATATCAAGAATCAGTAACCAGGAAGTGTAAGTCTCCAGCCCCAGCAGTCAATATGACATTCACGTTCACAATTAGCACTGTCCCCATTTCCTTCTGACAAACCAGCCACTTACACCCACTAACTTACTGCATGCATAAAGTCCAGACTGGCATACTTAAAGCTCACCTCCCTTCTGATGAAAACAGCGGTGTTATTCAAAAGAAATGGACTTGTACGTTCACATTCTCAAAATACGATTTTAGTGGTAGTAAGGAGAAGAAAGGAATCTATAGGATTTAAGTTACTCATTTATACAACTGAAGTGCTACACAAATACTCAGTTCGCAAACTTAACTCGTTCCATAATTGTGGTTGCCACCAGAAACATGGAATGAATTCTGTGACCAGAATTGTGGAAAGAATTAAGTTTGTGAACCCAGCTGCACTGCATTATCTCATCACTGAGAGAACAAAGTGGTCTTCATGACAAAAACCATTTCTACGCTGTCATGCGTCACTGAGGTCTGAGCTCAGGAACCTGCCCAGTCCTGCTGAGGACACCTTACTCTGCCCAACTCGGGAAGGACCCCGTCTCCCCAGGTGACGGCAATGAAGAGTGGGTGCTGCAGTTGACTCCCCAGCTGTGCGCTACCTGAGTTGGAAATCCGGGACCCCACCTATTAGTCCAGGACAATGGTCCCCCACCTATTAGTCCACCACCAGCAGCCTCTGAGGCCATAGGGAAAAGGCGGTCTTTGTATTGGCTGTCTGGGAGGTCCCAGTTTTCACCAAGGTGCCTTCCTTTTTCCCCAGAATTTCTCACAGGAAAATGAGGAAATAGGGATGGTCTGCCAGATTCTAATGAACAACCTGGCCCTGCTCAAAAGAATGGGAAATAGCAAAACACTTTTGTTCACGTATGTGTGGACTTGCTTTAAAGCAGATTTGTTCGGGGGCTCCCAGAGGTGCCTGCTTCCGCACTCTATGTGCAGACATGGGAATGGTGAGCGGGGCCAGACTGCAGGAGAGCGCTGGCCATGGGGGTGCAGGCCTGGCCAGCATCCGGGGAGCACTGGGCCCTGAAAGCAGCTGCTACAGAGGAGGAACCTGAAGAGAATGTGATGGGGGGAAAATGGAGTGTAATGGTGTTTATACTGACTGAACATTTATGTGGTATTGGAGACACACTAGATGAAAAGTCATCAGAATTACTGCCACTGGTTTTTCCGTGTGGCTCCTGGGAACGTATGGCTCGCACTGTGTTTCTATAGGAATCACTGTTCTACACGCTTTGCTAAAAGACTCTGCAAATGGCTCTTCCCAATCAGTCAGCACAAAGAAGGACTCTCACATGAGCATGGATGAGCAGAAAACTGACTGGTGACTTAGAGATGTAACCAGTCACTGTGGGGGGGGGGGCTGAGGAAGCCCATCTCCAAGGGCCTCCAAAGTCCTAACTCACCCCTGAAGCACCACCAGCCAGCTGGGAACAGGGTCCCGGGGTGGGGGGTGGGGATTCAGACGTGAAATGCCCGGCTTGCACCAGGAGAAGCTGCAGGGCCTTGTGGCAGGGCCGCACACAGCTGGTGAATCTGTGCGGCGATGTGTCAGAGGAGCAAGACAGAATCCTCAGTGGCGGAGGGAAGGAAGCCTGCCTAGGCGCAAAGCACCCCTTGCCAGTTAGGCACCCACCTGTGCCAGCACCCTGTCTGGAAAGGGGCCAGGGAATGCTCTGGAGTCTCAACAATTATAGGGCTAGCAACACTGCAGAAAGATGGGACACTTATCCTTGGGAAAGTGAGAATGTGCTAGAATGCTTAGGCAGCTGTTAGCTCACACACGACAGTAAAATATGGTTTTAAAGGGGAGATATTTCCAGGCATTACAGACATGCAGAGGTCCCCAAGACACTGCTAAACAAATGCCGCCCACCAAACCACATCCTCAAAAGAACAGCACAGCCCAGCAGTGAACTGAGAGTAACAGCTGTCTGTGTTTTCATGTTGCTTACAACATGCTGGCTATGACTTAAACCGAAGCAGCAGACCGTACAAAGCACGCATGAGAATACGAGCCGCAGTGAGTCACTGCCAGCGTGGTTAACAGTGCCGGTGTCGAGCAGCTCACTGGAAGAACACACTACCTACTGCTATCTGGCCGCTCAGAAGCCAATAATGTTCAGTAAGCGAGTAGAAAGGAAGTCGGCCCAGTTGCACACAGCGAAGCCCCTCTGATGGGGCTCACTGCAGGCCGCACGGCTCTGCACACCTGCACTGTGTGGGGCTTGGTCCTGCCCCGCCCGAGGTGGCCCTGGCATGGCTCAGTGTTCTCTGGTTGGCACGGAAAGGAAACCTCACAGCTGAGGGACATGGCCGAGGTCTGCAGAAACAGGACTGTGCCACAACCTTGAGAAGGTGCACTGAGGAAGGGGTGAGCCACTGCAGGCACCAGGAAACTGAGACCTGAGTCCTACGTCCTGCGGGAAGCGGGGCGGCATGGGGCTCTTCAGGGAATTCTGGCCAGGACGCCCCGTGCAAGCTGACAGCGGGGCACTCTTCCCTGCCTGGGCGCCTGCTCCACAACACCCCCATCGCAGGGGATCTGGTCAAAGGGCTGGGATTCAGACTTCCTTCTGCTTACGGGTGAGGAGGCTGCTGGCTGGCTTCTAGCTCGCTTGTTTGCTTTCCGTGACCTGTCGGGACAGGCAGCCTGTTGATCTGCCAAGGGCTGCCCCACCCACGGAGCTGCAGGGACGCCACTGGGCGCAGCACCCACCCGCCTGCACCTGGCTCGGCACGTAGGCACTTGTTGGCAGCAGGGAGAGGGAGGTGGCCCTTCCCAGAACTGATAGCATTCTCATGGTGGACAGACGTGGGCCATGGCCTGCTGGGAGTGCAGCTGCCACAGGGGGGGCTTGGAGAGGGGGGCTCCAGGAGCAGAACCAGGGATGACGGGATGGCCACCCCGTTAACTGGAACCAGCAGTCAACACCCCGATCTGGACCTATCTGGCCTACCTCCCAGCACACATTCGTGCAGGAACACGTGTGAAACGAGGGAGCAAACACCAGCCAGGCTGGACACAACACAGCCAAGCCCTGGCCCTGCTGCACTCAGCTGGCCACAGCATCCATGCCCACAGGGACCTGACCACGAGAGGTGGAAGCCCAGCTCCTCGGGGCTCGAGGTCAGAACCCAACAATCTCCCATTGAGACGCAGCTGAGCCTAGTACGCGTGCAGCACCAGGAAAGTGGAGGCGCACGGGATGCATGGGGAAGTTTGGGCCATTTCCTGAAGGAGGCTCAGTAAGAAAAAGACATGGGACATCTAATTCAAGCTTGCTCCAGGGCCAGGGCCATCCTGAGACCGAGCACACTGGCCAGAGCGAGCACGAGAGAGAAGGGAAGTCACTGTGGCTGAGGGTGTCCACAAGGCACTGGGGCAACAGCCTCCACCACGGCTGCACACAGCGAGTGCTTGCCTCACAGCCAAGGGCGGGCGGGAGAGTCCCCCGCTGGCGGAAGGGCCAAGTTCCAACCTGCGCTTCCAAAGGCCAACCATGGATGCTCATCTGCAGAAACATCCCGAGAAGACGGAGCTGGATTCCGTAGGGAAGCGTTAGAGAGAACCAACCATCCCAAGAAATAAAAATGCATCTTTTCCCACCACACACAACTTTACTTCCACATTGCAACACACACAGACACACACACAATGGCACTAGAAGTGTTTTCCAAAAAACTACCCTGGTCAGTACAGCAATCATTTAGAAGAAGACATGAATAAATCTATTCCCGTACAGTTCCTGGACTACGACCGCTAGGATCACCCACTTGTTGAAAGGGAACGTGTCGGTGGCCGGGAGAAAGTGGAATCCAGGAGGAGGCCACAGAGCACTGGGGTCACACGGGAAGCTTGTGTCCACGAGGCGCGCTTGCCATGCCGCCAGCAGCACTGCCTGATTGTGTGCTTACCATGACTCTCAACTTGAAAAATCAGACAAAGAAAGAGGTAAGTGTGGTGGTGCACTCCTGTAACCCCAGCACTCCGGGGGGCTGAGGCAGCAGGCCTGCAAATACAAACCCCACGTGTGCAACTCAGTAAGACCCTGTCTCAAAATCAGCACATGCAGGACACCCCAGGGAACTATGGCTGGGTCTGCAGCCTTTGTTATTCACAGACTGTTCCTCAAAACCTTACTAGGAATTGTTCTTGAAGACCCCTGCAATTTCTCAGAAACTGCAAATATTCTCCATTGGCTTTTTTTTGGGGGGGTGTTGCAAGTAGCCAATCTGAGAGCATTATTCAGCTGTCCTTGCTGCGGATTGGCTGCTGCCCTGTAGCCCATACAGGGCAGACGCACCAGCAGCCCTGCATCATAACAGGTAGCCATCTCCAGTGTCCTGCAGTTTGTTCTTAAAGCCCTAGGACGCCACCAAAATGCCCTGCTCTTTCTAGAGCTTTATCGGTAGTGTTTTATTAAATTTAATTACATAACTGTGAGGGACATTGTATATTTAGGGTTTAAACTATAAAAATAGGCATTTTTCAGACCAAATCTGAAATTTGTGGTTTTTCACAATTTGCAGGTGCTCTAGGAACATAGCCCCCATAAATTTCAGTGGTTCACCATAAATCTAAAAACTGCTGAGGATGAAGTTCAATGCGAAGGCTCAGGGTTCAAACCCTGATACTGCCACATATATGTGAGAAAATGTATGTATATGAAAATACACATTGATATTTAAAATTCTACACTGCAGTCAGAGTGACAAAGTTCAGTGGTTTGTGTAAGGAGCGTGGTGTGAGCTCACACCTGGGGCCCTCACGCCTTTTCACCCCAACCCTCTCCATCACCGTGGGAAAGGGTCCAGGCCCTTTCTGCAGGCGCCATACCTGTGGCCAGCAGCTGGCAGCCCGAGCCGACCTTCTGTTCTGTGCCCCCAGCCCCATCGTTCCTCATCTTCACGTGTGGTGAAGCCTCAAATGGCTTGAAGGACCTGTGACCCTTGGAAACCTCTGCTGAACCTCACGCTAGGAGGGGACAGACTCTAAAGGGCCTTTATGTAACACCACCCAGGCACACGTCCAGCAGCTCTGACTCTGCCTTCAGAGTGCTCTGTCCAGCGTGCACACTTAAAAAAAAAAAAACTTCCCAGTCCAAATTCAGGAAAGGGCCAAAAGCCTAGAGAGGACGGCCTTCCCTCGGCCCTGCGGACAGGCCCTCCAGTGGGCACCAGCTGGGACCCTGAGGAAAGGGCTTCAGCCCGCCGAGCAAACAGGGCTCAGGGCCCTGACAGAAGTGCCACCCGCCTGGGGACCAGGAAGAAGGAAAGCCGCAGGGCTGGGGTTCTCTTCCAGTGCACTGGGTGCGCTGCAGGCTCCACCCCAGGGTTCCCAGCCCTGGAGGCTTCAGGACCGCTGAAAACTTTCCAAACTGCCCCTGGGGAGGGCGCCCTGGCCCCAGGACTAATGCCCGCCCTTGTGACTGACTAGAGTTTGAAACCTGCACCATGCCTGCACCTCTGAGAGGCAGTCTGTTCGGGGCCAGATCTCCCGGCTGCTTGCCAGAGCTCCAAATATATCATGTGCTTAACCAGGCACGGTGGTACAGGCCTACAATCCAGTACTCGGGAAGCTGAAGCAGGAGGATCAAAATTCCAGCCCAGCCAGAACATTGAGACACTACATCAAAAATTTTTAAAGGGCTAGAGATGAGCTTAATGTGAAAACCCTGGGTTCAACTCTCAGTATTTGGTGGTGGGGAGGGGGAATCACACGGCTAAAGACAAGGGGACCCTTAGAATCTCCCCTCACTCAAAACAGAAGACTGCATTGCCACCTTCGCTCCCATAACGGAAGGCGGAACTGATGCCCCCACGTGCAGCGGCGCAGTACCCATTCTCCCGCGCGGGCTGGGCTCGGGGGAGCGCCGAGGCTCCTCTGGGGTCTGAAGATGTTTCTGTTGGGCAGTCTGCGTGCTGAAGCGATCACGCCTGCTCAGTGAGTGCAGGGTCGCGTGGAGCACACGCATGGCGACAGGAGGCTTCCTGGAAGGATGGCTAAACATGAGGAACCGAGGGCCTCTTGGGACAGAACACGCAGGGCCCTTTGCACCAAGCAATTTCCTGCACGAAATTTCTACACTTTACACACATGCACAGCTGTTCCATGTTCTAAAGCTTTAAAAGTTCCCTGGTGTGAAGTGTGCACTCTTCCAGTTGGAATAGCACCGCTGGCGACCCCGACCCGGCCTGCTCGGCCTCTGCCCTCGCGGCAGGGCTCCGAAGGGACCACGCGCTGAGGCTGCGTGGTATTTTTAACCTAGCGGATTAAGGGGCTGGTCTCGGACGTGACAGCAGCCCCGGGACTATTTCGCCCGCCATTCTGAGCCAGCTTCCACCGCTGAGTACGATGCTTCTCGTGCAGATATGTGAGGGTCAAAAGCATCGTCCTGTCCGCGCGGGAGAGAACTGGCCCTTCCAAAGCCCGACCTGGATTCTGGACAGGAGGCTTGGGAAAGGAAGCCACTGGGGACACCAGTCCTTCACCATCGTGAAGAGGCGGACAGACCCAGAATCCAATGACTCAGGATAAAGGAAAGGAGATTCTACAAATCAATGGTTTACCTAAGTCACAGAGAGTTTTAAAGAATGCAGGGATTTTCCCTTTCTGTTAAAAAACAAACAAAAAAAAGAAAACTATGGCAACCCTTTGATGAAATTTACAAGACTCGGGTTCAGTGACAGAGGCAATGCCCCCAGCAGGAGGACTGTCAATCTCAGGCCAGGCGGGTTAGAGACCCTGTCTTAAAATCAACCTGAAAAAGCAGCTGGATGCCGGGCGTGGTGGCACAAGCCTGTACTCCCAGCACCCGGGAAGCTGAGGCAGGAGGATTATTGTAAATTTGAGACCAACCTGGGCTACAGAGTGAGATCAGGCCAGCCTGGACTGCACAGCAAGACCTTGTCTCAAAAATACAAAAAGGCAGCCGGCGCTCGGTGGTAAAATGCTTGTCCGGTACATGCATGGCTCTGGGTTTAAACCACAGTGCCATTACCATACAAGAAAAAGAAAAAAATCATATTCTGTAGGAATGAAATTCACATACAGCAGTTCTTTCAGTAACTCGGAATTCGAAAACATTTCACTTCATGAAGATCTTAATTTGTAGGCGAACCTAGTGGGCCAGAGGGTAAACACCAGTGTTATCTCCCGGTACAACACTGTGCCCTCAGGGCAGGGGGAGCAGCTCCACAGCAGAACACAGAGGCCCTGGATCCCAGCCCCAGCACATGGAGAAAAACAAACTCTCAAAACACCACATTACACGGGAGGTGCCCTCCATGGGGGGAGAGTGGGCGCAGGGGGCTCCCTCAGTGCGGAGTCTCCAGCCCAGGCCACTGCACCCACCTTCCTCTTCCTGGCCGCCTTGCCGGGGATGTCGGAGCTCCTCTTCTCTGGCTCCTGCGTCTGGCCTGTAGATGGTGGCCTCTCCTCTGGCTTCCTGGGGCGGCCCCCCTTCCCGGGCAGCCGGGGCACCCTGGCAATGAGGTCAAGGGCTATCTTCACCACCAGGCTCTGGGGGGCAGGCGTGTCCCTAAGCGGCGAGAGCACCCTGCTGTTCCTCAGGGGCAGCGGCAGCGTGTCCTTGCGGCCATCCTCCTGGACCACCACGGCCTGCCGGCAGCCACTAGTCCTGCTGTTGCCCTGGGAGGGGGCCTGCACCTGTGCCAGGGGGACGAGCGCAAAGGGCTCGGGGCTCAGTGCCCCTGCACCGTCCTTGGTGGGCACCGGAGCGCAGCCCCCTGGCTGCTGCTTCTCCCTGGGGGCTGCAGGGGCGGGCCCGGGCTCCCTACCGCCCCCAGCACGCAGCCTGCCTTTCGTCTTCACCCGGGGCTTGTCCTTGCAGGCAGGGTCCTTCGGGCCGTAGCCCGGCTCCTTGTCTCCCTGTGAGCTGGCCCTCGCGTCTGCCGCTGCTGCTGCTGCTGCGCCTGGGGCCGAGGCCTTGGCAGGCCTCCTGGGGTGCTTGGTCCCCACAGTCTGCCGGGGTGGTAGCTCCTGCTGTGCTGGAGACTTGTGGCCGCCTCTCCTGCTGGCGTGGGGGGCCTCGGCGGGGCCCCGGGGCGCCCTGCTACAGCTCTTCAGGGGCGGGGCTTTGGGCTCGGCAGGTGCCTGGCCCGTGGCGCTGATGTCATCCTCCTCCTGACCCTGCTGGGCCCCGCGGGGCTCGGACCCTGCTGCGCCGCCCCCTGGGCCCTCGGGGGCCACAGCCGGCTGGCCCACCTTGCTCAGCCAGTTGTCCAGTTGCCATTTGTTGGTCGTTGGAGGCTCGGGCTGAAATCAGGGAAAAGAAGGAGGGTTAGCTGAGCAGCGCTGATCAACGACCCAGACCTGTCCCCAAAGAAGGACTCGGTTCAGACCTCGCTTCAGATTCTGCCCAGCTCTTCAAACGGAAAGGGCGGCTAGCAGCTCTTCAACCCAGGAATCTGGGTTTCTGAGCTCTGGGCGTTTGGTATGGAAGATACTAATCGGTCATTGGCAACTGCTGGGAAATCTTGTAACACAAACCTACGCGCAAGTAAAAAGCACGAAGATGTGTTCTGTCCACGCACCAGCTCCCCACGATGAAAGTCATCACTGTGTGCTGGGAAACATGGACTCATAAAAATTTTAAAGAAGAATCCTGGCTTCTAATGGAAATTGTGGAACAATGTCAACAGAATTGACATATTCTGACTTGTAAAGGACCCTATCAGAAAATAAAGAGGAATTCAGTGGGGCTGGTGGCCCACTCCTATAAACTCAAGCTACTTGAGAGACTGAGACAGGAGGTTCAGAAGTTCAAGGCCAGTCTGGGCAAAATAGAGAGACCCTGTCTCTAAATAAAACAAGGAACGGGTGCAGGGGCTGGGTGTGTCTCTGTGGTGCACACCGGCCTGGCACACACGAGGCACTGGGTTCAGTCCCCAGGGTCTGATAAAAGACTTTCTCTAGCACGGCTTTCCAGAAGGCTGCTGATGGGCAAGCCGCCTTGCGGCGGTCATCCCTGAGTATCTCACCTTACCCTTTCTCTGGCACACTTCTTTACTGAACATGACTTTTCTTCAAGGTAATTTCACTTCTCTACTTAAAAACAAACACTCATATGTGACAAGATTATCACTGTGCCAGAAGCATGTATTGATTTTTACATTTCACTCCTGAATGAAGTCAAGTAAAGTCACATAACCAAGCATTAGTCTCACTTGGATTCTGTAAAGTCAGACCAGGGATGGCAGCACACCTCTTGTCACTCCAGCACTAAGGGAAGTTGAGGCAGGAGAATTACAGACAGCCTGGGTTACACAGTGAGCTCAAGGCTAGCCTACACTACAAAGCAAGACCCTGTCTCAAAAATCAAAAACAAAAACAAAACAACAACAACAAAAACCGTTTCTTGCCCCAGGCATCCTGGTCTGAAACAGCACCTGTGTTGCTAAGACACAAAGAGGTCCCCGAACACACAGGGGCCAGCAGAGATTATATCGATCACCTGTGCGACTGACTCGGCCAAGTAGTCGAAGTCCCTACATTCTCTTTAGCTGGTATTTGAACAGTCAAAGCTAACTGAACTCCTGGTGCGTGCTGTCACTGTGTCTCTGAGCGAGGCTGTGAGACTTGAACAGCAGGACAGAGATGGCTGTGCCTCCCAGCTACAGTACTGCGGGCCTGTGAGCAGCAGTAGAGACGAGATGTTTGAACACTTCAGTGCCCAGGCATTGTGTGTCACACAGAAAAACATGCGCGTCCAACCAAGCGACGGCTTGCTTCATTTTTCTCAAGACCCACTCTGACAGGTTGTTTTTATGAATGACTAATACATACGTCTGTATGAATGACTAACTTATACAAAGCACTAGGAAGACAACTGAAAACCTTTGGTATGGGATTTAACTATTAGGTCACAGATAAGGGGACACTCCAGTAGACAGTTTTGCTTCGTTGTGCTGTGCGTCAACCCAGGGCCTCCAGCATGCTAAGCAAGCACTCTATCCATGAATGACAACTGCAGCCCCACGGTGGATGGATTTTAAGGGAAAGATTGCTGACAATTTTCCTAAGTAAATATACCAAGTAATTTCAATCTGTAAAAAGATGCCAACCTAGTAACGCAAAACATGCAAACATTATGTAAAGGGTTTTTTTGGTTTTGTTTTTTTGGGGTTTTTTTTGATCAGTGAAAGATTAAGTAATAAAATGACCAGGTAGGGAGCTTGGGTTTAGTGTGTTCATAATGCAATAGAACTAAAGGGAATTTAAAGAAACTAGGTAGGATCCTACTTTGGACAGGAAACTGGACAAGTAGTCTTTTCTGATTTACTATACTCTGCTGCTCTATCTCCCTTACAGCTTCCTGTACTTACACCAACCCTTCACCCGTGCCCTCTTGAATTCAGAGCAGGGGAAGCAGAAAGAAAACCATTCTAGTGTGCCAGGCATTTTGTCACATAAATCTAAACTGCATTCAATATTCCTACAGGACAGAATTATTAAGGGCGGAGAGGGCCAGCCCAGTAGCCACAGGTCCCAGCATTCCGGGCAGAGATGATGGTGGGGGACACTGGAGGCTAACTGACCGGGCTAGGAAGTAGGACACCAGACATGTCCCTCTGTCAGGAGCCAAACCTGTGCCACCCTTCCTCAGGCAACGTGGCAGGGGTCTCAGCTGCCGTTACACTTGGAGCTGCAGGCCAGCACTGCCACACGCCTCAGAAGAGCAGCCGAGGGTGAGCCCCAAGGCAGCCACTCCTGCTTAGGTCGGGGTGCCCCTCCTGCCTGAGAACAGGCCGTACTGGGACACAAGCAGCAGTCCCTAAAGGAATGTCCTGATTACGGAAATAACACTTCCACTGTGGTCAGAATGTGCCGAAGGGAGGCCCACGGCCCAGTTTCAGGTCCGATCAGGCTGGGTGCCCAGGTGAGGGGGTGGGGGGTCAAGCTCTACGCACAGCCAGCGTGAGGCTGTGCACGGGTAAGGCCGCGGAGACCATGTGTTTGGGTCCTGAGATGGGGAGAGTGTTTGCATAAGGACCGAATGAGAAACCCACTGTAGCACACTCTTCAGGTAGTTAGGTGCCAGGGACAGAGGGCTGGCGCTTCCCCTTACCCCTGCTTTCCCCGCCGGCCGCTCGCTCCCAGGGACAGAGGGCCGGCGCTTCCCCTTACCCCTGCTTTCCCCGCCGGCCGCTGCTCCCAGGGCAGCTGCCACCCAAACACTGCAGCCTGGACGTAGGGACAAAGGCATCATTATCTTTTAAGTGTTTTAGCAGGTGTTTAACCACCTGTCCCTTTACCTCTCCTAACCATTTAAATTGGCAAAAGTTATTTTATTTTATTTATTTTTTTGTGTGTGGCACCAAGGATAAACTCCCAGCCCTTAACAGTTAGTTTATTTTAGAATGAATCACGGTTCTGACTATCCCTAAACTTTTAGGTAGCAGAAAGGCCGTGTGTCCCGCAACTGTGAAAAGCTGAATGACACTCTGATCCGCAGTATAGCAGGGATGTGGAATGAATCCGCGGCGCTGTCTCCCCCTCAGCTGCAGCCCGGAGGCCAGGACGTACTATGTCCAGACCGCTCAGCGCCCCGGCCTACTGCACCCAGCAAAATGAATTAGAAAGCCGTTTCTCAAGCCGGGCGTGGTGGCGCACGCCTTTAATCCCAGCACTCGGGAGGCTGAGGTAGGAGGAGCATTGTGAGTTTGAGGTCGGCTTGAGCTACAACTCGAGCGCAAGGCCGGCCTGAGCTACATAGTGCGACCCTGCCTCAAAAAACTAGGGCTGGGAGTTTGGCTCAGTGCCTTAAGCACCTGCCCTGGCAGGCACGAGGTTGTGAGTTCAATCCCCCGTGCCGAAAAAAAAAAACAAAAAAAAAAAAAAAAAAAAAAAAAAAAAAAAAAAAAAAAAAAAAAAAAAAGAAAGCCGTTTCTCAGCATTACAAAGAAAAATAGGTGAGAAAGTTGAAATTAATATCTGTGGCTCCCTATGAAATGCACATTACCCCTTTATAAATGCAAATAGGTGTTTTAAAAGGAAAGAAAAATCATTAAGTACCTTAGGGAACCTCGAAGGTAAACAAAAAAGCCCAGTATATAACACACGAACCCTCCTCCTCAAGTCTGAATTTCCACATCCACATATACATTCAAACCCCAGCTGTTTTGGAAAAGACAGAATTTAAAAAATGAAGTAGAATGGAGCTTTATTTTATACTTAAGAAGTCTGAACCTATTCAAGTAATTTCTTGAGGGAGGAGACTTAACTGTCTCTTTACTACAAGCAGCAGATTGGATTCCTGTTTTCAATTATACAGCCTAATCTGCACCATTCTGATTTTACTTGAACTGTATTTTTTTTTAAATTTTTATTTATTTATTCTTTTGGTATCAGGATCGAACTCATAGCCTGGAGCTTGCAGGCAGGTGCTTGTGCCCCTAAGCTAAATCTCGGGCTGAACTGTATTATTTAACTAAATTATCTTTTTATATCAATACTAATGAGCATGTCCATTTTTCTTGCTGTAAACCTAACCGTGAACATCACATTTGTGTGTGTAACACATTGCACATCCTATCCCCTGAGGAACAGAAAAATTCTTTCAGTAGCAATTAGTGTCACACAAGGAGACAAAGTCGCAGAAAGATGGGGCAGCCTGTGAAATCTGAGACGCACTTGGGCGCAGCTCCCACTGAGGTATGCCCTCGTGGACTCCGCCTCTGCCGACAGAGCAAGCCAACCCGAAGGACACCAGCGACCCTCTCGGCTGCCCCGCCCTCTCCACGGGATGGCCGGGCGAACCTGCCTTCATCCTGCACAGCACAGAGGAGCACAGGAAGCCCGATGGCCTGCGTGCTGAGAAAGCCGCACTTCGGGCCTGCTCCGCCAGCCTAGGCTGCTGCTCTCCCGTGGGGCTGGTCCCGCACACTGCGGGTTCGACGCCGCCGGCCCTTGGCAGCGCTGTTCCTAGCACAGCCTTACACTTCTACACAAGTTCTGAGGTACACAGCAGCGTGCGGGCATGGCTGTCCAGAGAAGTCGGTGCTTAGGACTCCTGGTCTCCCTCGGGTGTCATCCCCAGAGAACTCGCTTGCTGGTCGGTCCCTCTCTGCAGTCTCCCAAGGGAGGGGAAAGCTACCCTGGTTTTACACGCAGAAGAGAGCAAGGACAGCGCCCTGGAAAACATCACTTTGCCATCTGTTTAATGCTCGGCTTTGAGGGATTCAGAGCTGGGTCCCTGATGACGTGTGTCAAGTTCGGGCTGCGGTGGCCAAGGCAGGCGTCTCCTCTGCTGTCCTTAGTTCACGCATGCCTCAAGTTTCAAAGTGCATTCTCGTGAACATTCAGACAGCAGCCTATGGAAGACAAGTTTTCTTTTTCAAAAGAAGGGGGAAGAAAATAGTGTGCAAACACTCGTGAGCTGCTCTTCCAGAGAGCACTAGCAGCGGTGGGGAGGGCTCTCGCTTTAACCGGGACAGAGGTCTGGCGAGAAGTAAATGGACGGCACAGGACAGCGCCTGGGTCCCGGGCTGCGCTGGGGACACGGTACCTCTGCAGCCGGCCTGTCCTGGGGCTCGTTCTCCTCACTGTCACTGGAGCTGCTCTCGCTCTCCGAGTCGGAGGAGCTGTCGGAGTCACTGGTGCTCTCAGACTCCGCACTGCTGGAATGTGCTGAGGCTCCGGGCTCCGGCAGCGACGGCGCAGTGCTGCAAAACAGCCGAGGATGAAATCAGAAGACGTGGCCGAGGCAAGTCCTGCCCTCTTCACCCCCTGCCCCTTCTTCTGCTCCTCAAGAGGACGGGCCTCAGCAATGCCTACTCAGCCAGGGGAGAGGGGCCCACTGTGGCTTAAACAACAGCAAGGACCCTTAAACCAATCCCCAGCTCCTTACGAGAGACGCCTGTGAGATGTGGCTCATGAAAAACATGCCAAGTACACACAAGCCATGTTAGAGACTGGGTTAACCAGGGCCTGGGCAGGTGCCTGCTTTTCTAAATAAAATTGTACTGGAACAACACCCATCCCCATCCCTGCACGGTACGGGAGCAGCAATGAGTGGCTGCAAGAGGCTTCTGTGGCCCACAGCGGCCAGCACGTTTACTGTCCGGGCCTTTAAGTCTGCAGGCCCCTACCGCACACAAGCAAAAGAAAAAACCATAAGTTGGGCTTCCTATGTTTTCTTTCGGTGAACTAACAACATGGCAACCAAAGGCCACTGATTATAAACACTGTTCCTTTGGAGGGTGAGCTAAAAAGCAATCCATCTCTTCTGAGTGAGTGGAATTATGAGTACACCAGGTTCTAAGAACAGGCCAGGAACTCTAGGTCCACAAGAAAGCATACCGAGATCACTACTAGACACAGAGAATTTCAAAACAATTTTAAAACCTTGCCTTGGGTGCTATTAGCTAAAGCAGCAAGTTGTGGGTTTTGTTTGTTTGTTTTGTTTTGAGACAAGATCTCACTGTGTAATTCAGGCTAGCTTTGAACTCACTATGTAGCCTACAGTGGCCTTGAACTCACAGTGATCCTCCTGCCTCAGCCTCCTGACTGGTGAGATTACAGTCATGCACCACCATTTCTTGCATTAAAAACAGTCCTGAAACCAAATCTATTTCCAAAATAAATTCTTACTAAATAGCACATGCAGCTTTTGAAAAAAATCACTCAGAGAGGTAATCTTAGGACAAACACATTATACCAGTGTCCAGGGTCCAGTATATGTGGTGTCAACTCTGTGACCCTGTCCACCCGGGCAATGCAGCCCCTGAGCCAGGGTATCAGAAGTGGACACCTTCAACGGGACTCCTGCCTCCAACTTATCTCTGTCCTTGGTTTGTTTTTCTTTGCTGTTTTTGCTTGTTTGTTTTTTGTTTTTCCTTTGGTTGTGAGACAGGGTCTCACTATGCAGTTCAGACTGGCCATTAACTCACAGCAATTCTCCTGAGTGCTGGGATTACAGGCCCACACCACCATACCCAGCTTTTCCTTTACTTTTAAAAGAGACTAATTTGCCATATTTCATAAGCTGGCATGACCTATTAGAAAGTCTAACAAATTGGGACTAAACAGACAGCAAACCTCACAGAACCGGAAGACCGTGGCACTGCAGGGTGCCCTCCCCCCATGTTGCTTCTGTGGTGGCCACAGTTTTATCGCTGTCTCAGCTCTAAATGCTTGAACACATCTTGGAGGGGCAGAGTAACTTGACTCTTCAGTCATGAAAGGCAGGTATTTGTCATGTTAAATCATTAAGTTTATTACAAGGAAATGCCAATCATTCTCATTTTCAAAACTTTTAAAGCATCACATTTTCTAAAATATGGCTGGTTTCTTTAAAGATGGGAAAACAGTGTCATTTTCCTCTACATTAAAATGAACACATTTTAAAGCAGCTAAAACAATTTGAAAATTCATGTAACTAAGAAAACTAGCACAGCTGAAAACAAATTGTACCAAGAAGTTCAGGTCTATAAAATCTTAAAAACATAGTTTCAAAGCAGCATTGGGCTCTTCAGCCTGACTTTTGAAATACTAGTTACACAGTCATCATCACTGTACTGTGTTTTACTGTTTAAATTCTCAAATGCTGCTGCGGAGGGCAAGCGGTGCTGTCACTGTGCGTCCGTGACCTCCCTAAGCTGCCGCGAGCACGCGCGCTGCCGCACTGTCTCCCTGCACTGGGATACTCCACCTTCTTCCCTCGCCAGAGCCATGAAAGCATTAAAGTAAGGCTTCTCCCCAGGTGGCAAAGACACGCGAGCTTGCTGGGCAGAGGGAAGAAACCCCAGACCGTACCTTGGAGGTGTAGCCGAGGAAGGAGGCTTCTCTGGGGTCTAGGCATTCACAATAAGGGCAAGAAGGTCCAGGAAAGAACAAAAAACAGGTTAGGACAACAGCTCAGACCCGCAGGGTGGAATTCACAGGACTCTGGGTGTCACGAGGGGCGAGACTTACCTGTTCGCCGTCACTGTCCTCACTGTCACTGAGCTGAAGGTCGTCTTCGAGCATGCTGCAATGGCAGGGACAGAGCATCAGAGACTGTCACAGACAGAGAACAAAGGGGGCGTGGGCAGGAAGACGCTTTTTTGTCCACTGAATGCCTTACTTTCCTGGAGACACTTTGCAAATCTGACGACAAGCCAGCTGAGTCCAAGCCCCTTACCATCTCCAACCCTGCTCCTCCACACATTGTGAAAAGAAAGGGGGAGCCGCAGGCAGTGGCTCGCTGTTGGCCCTGATCAGTGAGGACAGAATCCCCACAAACCAACTGAACGGAGGACAAAGCAAGCGTAGGCCACACCCTCAGGTTGCTGTTTTCCACCATCTCTGCGTGAGCTGGAGCACACCGAGGAGAGCGCTCGCCACAGTGCCAGGCATCTGAAGATTTATACAGAAACAGAACACGCGGCAGAGACACACGAATCCATGCAACTGTTACCGGCCATATTCCATTCTTGACCAAAGACATCATTCACACCGAGATCTATTTTACTTTCTTTCTTTTTTTTTTTTTTAGACAGAGGGTCTTGCTACGTAGGTCAGGCTGTCCTTGAACTCAGTAAGAAGCCCAGGCTGACCTTGAACTTATGCAATCCTCCTGCCCTCAGCCTCCCAGGTCCTGGAATTTCAGGCATGCGCCACCACACCCAGTTTGAGATCTATTTTTCAAATGGAAAAAATTATTCTCTTTTTTTCTGCTTGAACACTAATCATTGGCAAGGGTAGTAAGACAGGGTATTTTCTGTGGGGAAAGCATGTTTTAAATTTATTGCTATTGATCCAATGAAAAAAGTCTGTTACTTTCTCAAATTTAGGAATAGCTATCCCCAAGCATTCTGGCTTATGACAAACCTTAAAAATCAAACGTTTTCCAACCTGCCTGTTTTCTCAAAGTTTGACATCTCTCCCTCCCTCGCACTGATCACTTTCCACAGAGATGTGCAAGCAGCAAAGGAATGACTCAGTCACAGTCTTCCCACTTCTCCCAAAGCTGGTAAGCGTGACTACTTGAGGAAACGTTGCAAGTAAAACTGGAAAGAAAATAATCCACACGAGCATTACTGATGTTCCAAAAAGCCAATCACATTAAAGTTAAAGAGCATTCAGTGTATCCAAAGAATACCTCATCGATACACTCATCAACAATTTGTACTGAAAAACCACTCCTACTTCCACTGAGGCAAGCAGGTCGTTATTGGGGAACCCTGGTAAAATCACTGTATTTTGTCATGAGAGTGAGCAACAGAATTTGGTTCTTTCATAAATGACCACCTACATACAAGGTGGTAATTCTGCCAAGGAAGTTTCATCGACAAATAAACTAAAAACTATGATAAATTTCTAAACAAGATGAAAACTGTCAGGTATTATAAATGTAGATTTTGCTCAATATTTAGATAGAAGCTAAATTCCTATTTAGCAAGGCTGGAAATACAGCTTTCAGCTGTCAGACTTGGCAGCTAGCAACGATAATGGTGTGGCGGAAAAAGCCCATCGCTTTTAGCTGCATTTATGCCTGGCGAGTAGCAGGTGCCATGAAATTGCTTCTCCAGAGTCTGGAATTTCTCCTTCTGAGAATTATGCAGACAGTAATAAAATAAGCCTGCAGGTAAAAGCTACCCAGGTCCTCACAGCAGGGACAGAGACTCTGAGTGTGGTGGTACATGCCTGGAATCCCAGCACTGGGGAGGCTGAGGCAGTAGGACTGCCATCAGTTCAAGGCCAGCACCGGCTACGTCGTGAGTTCAAGGCCAGCCTGACCTACATAGCAAGACCCCGTCTCACAAAAAACAAAAGAAAGGTAAACCAACATGGTCAAATGAAATCGATCATTTATTGAAGATATACCTAGCATTTATATACTGAACATTTCATTGAATCATCATTTGCATTATTTACTTGATAAAAAACAAACAGATCTTGTATGACAATTATCAGACACAGGTGCTGTGTTGCTGCTGCTGACCCAACAGTAACCACAAAATTGCCCAGAAATCAGCACTGACAGTGTCACCAGAGGCAGCCGCTCCCCATGAACCAGGACGCCACAGGGTGGACAGGAGTGAGAGAGCTTTCCAAGTTTTCGGTAAGAAACGTGAAGCACACGCAGAGTTCAGCTGGAAGTTACTAAAACCCTAAGACGACCTGAGAGTAGAGAAAATCAAGCACGCCATTGTGGTTTAAACACAAAACCTGAGCTGACAGATGCGGACGACAGAGCCTGGTCACAGGTGAAGGACTGCTGGAGCTTAGAAATGGTTCGAAGAGACCAACAGCTGAAGCTCCTGCCTGCCCCGGGGCTTAAATCTGGGGCTGGGCACCGACCACGCGTGCAGGCAGGAGGCACTTGGGTCAGGCCAGCGAAGCCAGGTGACTGTGCAGCTCTACGTGAGGGTCAGGGCCTCAGACCTGGCTCGCTGACACCATGGAAACTGGCCCTGGACGGCCTCAGTCCACACCAGGGGCCACCGTGCAGGGCCAAGTCTCCGTGAGGGGGTGGGGCAGAGCCGGCAGAGGGAACAATGTCACACACACACACACACACACACACACACACACACGCCGTGAGCACCCCCAAATCCCAGGGCGGGGGAACAGTGCTCGGGGTGTCTGGGATGGTGACGACGGCACAGGCCGGGTGGGCCGGGGAGCCCACTCCATCTGTGCGAGCCCCACACTCGCTCCGCGGGCGTCATCCCAATCCAGAAGCCACCCAGAAGAAGAGCCGATTGAAAATGCAGCTTCAGTACCACGATGAAATGAAGTAAACATTTTATTGTTCCCTTATAAAAATGAATGAACTTTCAAGCTTAATACTCTAGCTGGTCAAATAATCCATTTCCTAATCGCAAGGCCAGCCATTTCGAAACATACGGCACAACATGGCCTACCGTGGCCTTGCTCTCAGGGAAAGGAACTGAACCAGCGTGGAGAGCAGGCCATTCCCAGCATGCTGGGGGGCCGAAGTCACGAGACAACCCTCCCTCTTCACCCAGATTCCTGCCCGAGGTGGCCCCGACAGGCAGGTCTGTGGGCGGTGGCCGCCAGGCAGAGGCCCAGCCCCTCCGGCTCTCCCGCTTCCCAGGGTCAGGCCCGCCCACCGAGTGCTCTGCGGGTGTTCTGCCTCCTCGCAGAGCGCAGCCAGGACACGGATGGGAACTGACTTCTCAGCTTCACATTTCTTACAATCGTTTTATTTGAGGACGAGCAAGAGAAGGCAAGCTCATAGAAGACACTAGCAACTAATAAGTCACAACCATGGTATTGTATTAGCTGTCCCTACAACGGAAAGAAAAGTAACGCTAAAACAGGAAGAAACCCCTGCCGGGCACCAGCACAAGCCAGTGACTAACCCTGCATCTCCCGGGCCCGGAACCAGTCTGGGCTCGGTGGGCGAGGAGCACAGCACAGAAGGAGGTGGCGGTGCACAGCTGTAATTCCCACCGGCTCTAACCCTCCTGCACGTGGGGCAGAAATGAGGACTGCAAATCCTCACAGGAGATGAGGAGGTCTAACACACCAGGGAGGGGACTCCATGCCACACGCGGAAAAGCCAGACAGGCTGTGGGAACACCTGCGAGGGGAGCAGAAGGAAGGCGAATCCAACTCACGGAGCTGATGCCCGCGGCAGAGGGGGCCGACAGGCGGGAGGTGCACACCTATAATCCCAGCACTGGAGGGGCTGAGGAAGGAGCATCGCTGGAGCTGGAGGACAGCATGGGCTACAAAGTAAACTCAACACCAACCTGAACTGCACAGGGAGACTGTCTCAAAAAGACAAAATAACAGGGCCAGGGATGGGGCTCAGCAGCATAAGCACCTTCCTGGCAAGCGCAAGGTGCTGAGTTCAAGTCTTGGTACCAAAAACAGAGAGAGACAGAGAGACAGAGACAGAGAGAGAGATACAGAGAGAAAGAGAGACAGACAGAGACAGAGAGAGAAAGAGAGACAGAAAGAGAGAGAGACAGACAGAGACAGAGAGAGAATGGTGAAAGACAAAAAAAAGTAAAAAATCAAAATGGTCAGAGAGCTGGGTGGTGGCAAGGACAGAGCAGCTGTTGGAGATGTGAAAGATTATTTAAACCCCATGGTGAAGGGAAGATCTTGGGGTCAAATGAGGAAATGCAAAAATAAAACAAAACACAAAACTACGAATAAAGGAAAGTCTGAAGTTAATAAACAAATAACATACCAATCACGAACTTTCACCTAGAAACAGAATCTAGAAAAAAAATTTTTTTTAGTACCAAGAATCAAACTCAAGACCTTGTGCTTGCCAGGCAGGCGCTGTGCCACTGAGCTCTATCCCCAGTCATAGAAAGTTTTTATTTTTTAATTTTTTTTATTTTAAAGGGGATAAAACCAAGGGTGGGGGAAAAAAACAGAATAAAACTAATCAAAATAAGCCAGCATAAGTGATACAGGACTTCAAGACCTTAGGAAACCAACACTAGTTACCATAATGCCTTTTGCCGTCTTCAGAATAGCAGATACCAGCTGGGCGTGGTGGCACACGCCTTTAACCCCAGCACTCGGGAGGCTGAGGTAGGGGAGCACTGTGAGTTCGAGGCCAGCTTGGTCTACAACGCAAACGCAAGACCGGCCTGAGCTACACAGTGCGACCCTGCCTCAAAAAAGCAGGGCTGGGAGTTTGGCTCAGTGACTTAAGTGCCTGTATGACAGGCATGAGGTTGTGAGTTCAATCCCCGGTGCCGCAAAAAAAAAAAAAAAAAAAAAAAAAAAAAAAAAGAATAACAGATACCTTCAGACATAGTAAAAATTGAACAGAACAGAATAGAAACGAAACAATAAAAAACAAAATAATGAATGCAATAAAGGACTTCAAAACAAGCCAACGGTAAACCCAAAATGGCTACCATTATATGTCTAGGCAATTATTAAAGTCATGTCTGATCCGTGAGGTTCCCAGGGGCCCCCCTGAGGCCATGTGCAGAATCTCTCCCTCCGTGCTGACCCTGAAGCCCCATATGGAGCAGGTTCAAATCTCAGCAGACCGAGTCCGGCTCTGAGGCTCTTAGCGCCTAGGGGAGGGCCACCTCCCCAGGGAGGGGCGGAGGAGGGAGGATGAGCAGCAGACACCGTTCTGCACAGGGCAGTTATAGAGGGGACACTGCCAAGGGCTCACCCAAGACAACGGTGGCGCCCCTCATGAGGGCTGGAGGGGACCCTGTGCACGTCTGGAGGACTTGTTGATAGAGCAGAGGCTGAAGTCAGGATATTTTGTGAAAGTAGCACACCTTGTGGACTCAACCGCCCAGACAGGGCAAAATGCCCGAAGGCTAACTGGTTCTTAGAGAATGACAACATCTCTTCTTTGATGACTCACAGAGGTTTAAAGGATCTCCCCTGAAATCGCATTTTCCTAAGCAAATCAACTAGAAAGTCCTCAGACCAAAGAATACCTCCCCGAGGGTTGCCTGCCTTCAGGGATGTGGCAGGTAGCCTGGCCTTCAGCTCAAAAGTCACCTCCTCTGAGACCTCTCTGATCTCAGCCTTGAGCATCACCAAACCCAGCGAGCAGCCCCCATCACCGCCTTCACCTTTTATGCTGCCCCCATCACTTTATCTGAAGGGCTGCCGCTTCCCTTAAGCAGCTAAAGCACCATGGGGTCCACAGCACTCAGTAATTGCAGGGCGGATGCCTCAGTGGAGGAGGAGGGAACCCGGGACCAGAGCAAGACTGAGAATACTATTTATCCACACAATGCGGGGAAAAGCATGTTTAAGAACAAGGAGGCTATGTTTTCCCGACTACCATAGCTGAAACTTATTTAACACATCATATAACAAGCGCTTGAAAAATGTTTCTTCTTTATTGTATCCGACCTCCAGCTGGTCTGTGGTCAAACGCAGAAGCACAACTGCCCCACAGGGAGCCCCAGGACCTGGCGAGCCACAGCCTCAGCCGGCTGCAGTGGGCAGTGCGCCGTGGCCACTCTGAGAAGGGGACGGCTCTCCACCACTGCAGTGCTTCTTAGTGACTGAAGTCTGCCTCGCATCACAGCCTCGTCGGAACATCCCCCGGATGTGGGTTTAGGGGATCTTAAGAATACTGTTTCCTAAAGCTGGAAAGCACTAACCCCAGAGTCACACCGAGTCTCCCAGCAGAGTCCACCTCTGGTCAACGGGGTCACGGGAACCCACCATGCAGACAAGGAAACGTGGCTCTTCCGCGTTCGGGACTCTGATACTCCCTGAATACCGATCCGATGGACTCTGGCAACTGTAATCCTGACTCAGTGGATCTTTGAACATTGCACAGAATGGTTCTGTGAATAAAAATTTCTCAATGTCCAATCTTGCAAATTTTCAACTCTCCTTAGCCTGAATAGTATCAACTCACGGAAGGAAAGAAGGAAGGGAGGGAAGGAGGAAGAGAGATAATCTTTTGTCTTTCATTTTACACTTTTTTTCTTCTTAAAAATAAATGAAAGACCTCTTCATAGATGCAGGTTACCAATACAATTAAGCACATCCAACAGGCCTGGAGTCTCCATCACTCGCAAATACACTGTATCCTCTTCCCAAAAAGCCAGGCGCAGAGGGCCAAGAAGCCCCAAGAATGCCCTGCTCTGACGGCTCGGTGCAGACCTGCAGGGGTGGGCGTGCCGGTCCCCAGTGCTGCCCTCTGCCGACAAGGCCCTGGGATGCCCCTCAGGGACAGGGTGTAAGCTTACACACAAAGCAATTTCCACTGTCACTTTTTAGGGTTTTTCCTGTATTATATTTCCTACTATTTCTTTTTGATAGTACCTATCAAAAAACAGCACTTTTTTTTTTCCAGCACCAGGGATTGAACTCACAACCTCGTTACCTGTCGGGCAGGCACGTAAGCTGCTGAGCCGAACTCCCAGCCCTCGTTTTTTGAGGCAGGGTCGCACTATGTAGCTCAGGCCAGCCTTGTGCTCGAGTTGTAGCCCAAGCCAGCCTCGAACTCACAACGCTCCTCCTACCTCAGCCTCCTGAGAGCTGGGATTAAAGGTGTGCGCCACCACACCCGGCAAAAGCAGCACTTTTGATTAGAGCTGTCAATGAAATTTTAAGAATCGAGGTAAAACATCTTTAATTGGTGTAAGTGATCATTTAAAAACATGAAAAGAAAATCAATTTCCTTAGGCTAAATATGATCTAAACTAACTGGCACAAGTTAGTCATGTCCACACTTAATTCTGACGGATATTTAGCATAATCTGGCTGATGCCATGCCCTGACGTGATGATTTCATACCACAACAAACTGACAGAATGGCCGATCTACCACAGTCGTTTACCAAGATACTTCAAACCCACGGTGTTCTGAGAAAAGCTGAAAATCCAGGTTCCTTTTCGAAAGTATCAGACTCGTCTTTGCCATTACTAACTTTGCACTGGATGCAAAGGGCTTCGTTTCTGTGTTCTTTCTCCTCCAACTTCAGGAACAACCCAGCCTTCACATCCACATGTTTCATTTCCAAAGCAACTTTCTACACAAATAAAATTTCAAATTGCCATCAAAACTCATTTCTCTTTCTTATTCTAAGTAAGCACCCATAGTTTCAGAGGCAAAACCCAAAAGATAAATGTGAGTAGCTTTTCACAAGAATTTAGTGATTGTGAAGGTAGAAGAATGTTAACAACAATAATACATATAAGCTGCAGTATTGTTTGTAAGGTATTAACAAACTGTCCTTTGATCCTGATGCACAGAAGGGAGCTGCTCACAATTACGAGAGGTTCACGGTGACGCTGCGGAGAGGAAACTCTGCACTGCCCTGAGAAGCACAGACCCACACCTTGGCGGGAAGAGGATTCTTCCTTTCACAAGCACACCTCTCCTGAACTCAGTGGTGAGCAGCACGAACATCCCCGCTAGTCAGACACCTGCAGCGGGAGGGTTTGGGGAACAATTACACTTACAAAGTGGAGACTGAAAAGCAGGGGATCCCGCGGGTACTGCACACCAGCATCCTGCGCTTTGCTGCCCCCACTCAGCCGAGACAGATTCAGAGTCAATACAGATCTTTCACAGCTTTTTCCTTACCGCTGGGCCCCTCTTTATTCTTTTTATGTGTATTATTTCACTTTCGAAGAATTTTTAAGTTGTATTAATATTGGAAAAGAAGTTGGGTGTGGTAGTACACACCTGTAGTCCCAGCACTCAGGAGGCTGAGGCAAGAGGACTGCTGTAGATTTGAGATCAGCTAAGTTCAAGGTCAGCCTGAACTATATAGGGAGACTCTGTCTCAGAAAACAAACAAACAAAATAATGGAACAAAAAACCAAAAAGACATAGACTAATTTTATAAACTCAAGTCCTGACATGATAAATGCACACAGGGCCACCTCCCTGGAATCCAGCTGTCCCTGAAGCAGCACAAGAAACCAAAGCTGATCCGAGGTCAAATTAGCCTATGCTCAGTAGGAGACACAGCAGCCACTTTACCAATTAAGTGGGAGGCCGCTCTCACCCAGGCCCCACCCACACTGAGCACATCAGACTCGTCCCTTCCCAAGGTGCACCCCTCCTGAGCTGGGTCAGCCCCACCCAAGCCTCCCACCCGCCCAGCCTCGGGGACCCCCCCAAGGCCCCGGGACCATCACCAACACTCTCCCGGACTGTCTGAGGCCACACTGACACGCCCACTCCCGAGCCCGGGGTCTCCCCAGCACACCTGCCCAGCCTCGGGGACCCCCCAAGGCCCCGGGACCATCACCAACACTCTCCCGGACTGTCTGAGGCCACACTGACACGCCCACTCCCGAGCCCGGGGTCTCCCCAGCACACCTGCAACGGACAGGAAGCCGGGCTCAGCTTCTGCAGGCCCAGTCTGAGGCCACGGCTCTGCGAAACCCAGGCCAGGGTCTCAAAATAACAATAAAGGGCTGGAAGGCCCTGTGTTTGAGCCCCAGTACCACCAGGAAAAAACACCCCTCAGCCTATAATAATTCATTTTTATTAAAAAATGGTTAGGAATGTAGCTCAGTTTGGTAGAGGGCTTGCCTAGTGCACATGAACCCTGAATTAGATCACCGGCACCACAAACAGAACAAAACCAGAACACCAACTGCCTGCACTGTCCTGCTCTGCTCATTTCGCTACGCTGAAATGAAAACGAACTGCATCAAGGAGCTGGCGCTGGGGAGCGGGAACAGTGATTTAACCCAGTTCTGCATTCTGCCATGGCCATTAGATAAAATAACCTCTTCAGCTCAACCAGTTTCGAAACCGATCCACAGCAACTCCACCTTCCAAAATACATGGAATGAACATTGTGCCTGAAACAGAGGAAGGCTGGAGGCTGAGCTTCTGGGGCACCTGAACGCCCTGGCCAGCGACCCAGCCGCCCCTGCCTCTGGGGTCAGGGAGGGAGGCACACTGCTCCTGGCAGAAAAGGGAAGACAATACCAGTTCCATACCTTCAAGAAATGATCTGGGTCAAGGGCTGAATTAAAAATCTATAATATGAAGTGTAAAATGTTCCCCAAGCCCAAAATATATCTGGACTTGCTTGGCCTTAATAAAGAACAGCTGGGCAACAGGGCAGTTCCTTATTAGTAAAATTAGGCCAAAAAAGTGCCAAAAAAAAATCTCATATTGTACACATTCCCACAAATTTATTTCTAAAAAACTAAAGCCACTGAAGATTAAAAACTAAAAAACTGAAGCCTGCCTTCCACAGTTACTATGTACTTAAGAGCTCAGAACGCCCTCTTTTCAGCAAACGCCTTAGCATCCTCCCCCGGGATGAAGGAAAGCATGTTACTTACGATGTTCCTTGCTGGGAACTGGGCTGGGCTTTTGGAGGTGGATCATACTGTTCTGCAGGGAGGGAGACAGCGTCAGAATTGCACGGTGACACGTGTTAGTCCATGTTCCTTACAGGCTCCCCATCCGCCCGCCCCGAGCACTCAGGGTAATCTGTCGGCCACGGTGCGCCCGCTGCCTGGGTGGTCCTGCCCGGCTAAGGGGACATGCACACTGCACACTCAGAAATGAGTCTTCCTTGGCCTGGCCTCCCTGGGAGCTCTCCCACCAGGGAGGGCTCTTCTGTTCCCAGGCACGGTTGAGGGGTCCCATGGAAGGACTGAGGTGGGCTGCCCTCGCCCCACACCTGCGCAACCCCAGATTTCCCTGGGACTGTCTAGCACTCTGTCCTCTCCATCCCTCCTGTCCCTCCATTCTTCAGTCACCACACCCCATCTCATTCCACAACAGCCGTCACCAACTGCCTGGCAGAGGCGCTGTGGACAAGGCACCGTCCAGGCCTCCATGAGGGTGCAGTGGCCCAAGTGACATGCAACAGACCACACAGGCCCACAAGCCCGGCAGTGTGGGGAAAGTCAGCCATCAATAGCACACAATGACTGTCCTGGGAATCCGGAGAACAGCCACTCCACTGGTCATGACCAAACAAGGCAAGCCAGAGAAAGAAAAACAGACCATGCCCCATAGGACAAGAGATTCTCCCAGAGGATGGCAGGCGGGTCTGGGGACAGGAGGGCGAACAGCACCCACAAAGCTGGAGGGACAGAAGTGCCAGCTGGGAAGGACAGGTGACTGTGGGGGGCAGCACTGAGGGACAGGGCTGACACCAGGATGGGAACTTCCCCTTTGGCTTCTGGCAGTGAGGCACCACCCCTCATCTACACGTGGACATGACACAGTGGCCTCGGAGTCACCCTGCTGCTGCTGGCTGCAGCCTGAAGAGAGCAGGGAACGCTAAGCACAGAGGCCACGCAGCCAGCTGGAGGCAGCCCTGCTTGTGTCGACACGAGGCAGTGGGAAAGAAACAGAGCAGACACGCGAAGCCCAGGTGCCTCACAGACGGCACATGCAGACCCCTCCCGTGTCTGCAGCTCATCATTTCATCTGCCCGCTAGCGGCAGCCCTCAGATGGTACCCTGGAAGAGCTTTCCCATCTGTCCAGGCAGGGAGGACCGGGACTCCAGGCGTCTGGGAAGGTCGCCCCCCTGGTGGCTGACCCCCCGCGGGGCTCCAGGGGCCCCGCAGCTGCAGTTGCCAGCACAACCCGAGCGAGAGGGGCACACGCATCACACCCTGTGTGATCCCTCTCCAGACTCCACAGCACTCGGGCCAGGACCAGGAGACCCAGGGCGGAAACCAGAGGCCACTTGCTGGGCAAACTCAAGACACGCGCGCATCTTCTCCTTCCCACTGGAAGCCACGTCATTCACACCTCACCCCCTCCCCAGTCAGCAGCCACCCTGACTCTTCTGCAGACCACGGGGCCATGTTCTCACAGAGACCAAGAGATAACAGGGCAGCACTGCCAAAGGTCTGGGGTGAACAGCAGACGGGCAGGACCTGCAGGCTCCCACCAGCGCCTGGTGAGTGCTTGTCAGAGGCAGGCGTTGGCCCACAGGACCAAGGAGGCCATCATCCCTTATGAATGCACCTTCAAAATCGTCTGATGGGCTAAAGATTTTCCCTGCAGCAAGAGTTAGCATCACACCGGGCACAAGCAGCCTGGGGAAGGACAAAACCCACATGCTGGGCAGCTCCAGGAGATGGAGGAGGAGGCAGCAAGAGTAAGTAAGACAGTGCAAGCCCCCCGCCCACAAGGACCAGGCCTTGCCTTGTCCCTGCCCCACTCCGCCGGCATCTGCACTGGGGCTGGCTGCTGAAATGTGCACAACTTCCCACTCCACAAGCAGCTGTGGGTCTCAGTTCATTCTACCTCGGTGGGCTTTACGCTACTGCAGCAGTAGTCAGACAGACTTACTTCTAGTCTCGGGGAAATTTAGTTATTAGTTCCTGGCAAGATTTTATTCAGTGCTCTTGATTAGGGAATGGCAAACCTTTTCTACAAAGGAAGAGAGGAAATGTGGGATTCTGGGCTGCATGGTCTGCCTTGCAGAATCAATCAGCAGGCCTGGTCAGGGCTCAAAAAAGCTTTGTATACAGGAGACGGCTGCAGGGCAGAGCTGACTCTCACCTGGCGCCTGCTCAGCCCTGCTCTGCAGGAAGGTCTTTCTTGTTCCTTGCTTCGCTGGTTTTTTCCCTATCCTCACATCCTTACAAGGAAACCAAGGAAGTGAGGGAAAAGAATGAGGAGCATATCAGAAGGAAGAGCCCCATCTATCAGTGACATCAAAGAGTGTCCCTCATCCAACAACATGTACACAGCACCCAGGACCTTGCTTGCAGCCTGTCTTCTCCCTGAAGAACAGCGCCTCGTCCCGGCAGCAGCTGCGTGCTGCTCCGCCTGGGCAAGTGTCCCGTTCCCTTCTCGGTCAGTATTTGGATCAGCTAAATGGCTGCCAGCACCCTAGCCATCTTTATGAGGATTTCGCCAAGATGCAAATGATTTACTCATCTGGGGAGTTATCGTTGAAGACAAATGCGGGAGCCGGGCAGCCTCACTTCCCTCTGAGAGTTCTCAAGTACTCACGATCCGTAAAAAGAAGAAGTGACAAAGAACTACACGGCCAACGGACAGAGAGGAGCTAGGGAAGCTACGTGCTATATTCCTCATGAAAATCTCTCAGTTTTGCTTAAAAAACACAAGAGTCACACAAAATACCTCAACCCAGACAATATATCTCAATTGTGCACAATTCCTGGGCTACAACAATTTGCCATTCACATTTTAGATAATAATCTCAACTCATGTAATACCAACTTACAGTTGTTTAGGATGTTACTAAAACATCTCCACTATGGTAACTCCTTGCAATACTCTTAAATTCCACCTAAAGAATAGCTTCCTGTTTCTGCTCCTTTTCTTTTCTTGAACTAGGAAGGCCTGCCTCATCTCTGCCGGGGCCTTTGTTACTAGTACTGTTATATTAAACCACTAAGAAGCATGCTTTCTTCTCTAGTGCAATAGGCAATTCCAGACATTTACTTACTTTGGTTTTGGGTTGCAGAACTAATGTGCTGAGAATCCTAGAGAGGGGGGAAAAAAAACACTCTACTAATTAAAATATTAAGGCTTATAAATCTAGAGGCAAAACTGTAGCTTTTAATATTGAGAAGATAGTCTTATAAAACTCTCAAAGATACAGAAAAATATAGAGAATACCTACATCATCCACCACATAGATTTTATATTTCACTCTAAGACCCTTATACTATCTTTCTGTCTATTCAATCATCAATCTCCATTAATCTTCATAAGTAGTTTTAAGACACTCACTCATCTAATTTTTACAAAACTGTGCTTTCCCAGAGTTTATTTTTGCTTTGGTGTTGATCATAGATATTTTTACAGAGCTTAAGGCTTTACTTTAAAATCAGTAATAATGACTTTTTTTTTAACAAAAGTCTTAATGTCAAATAGGTAAAATAGCTGATATGGTAAATTTTGGTTTGTGCTGACATCATTTCTTTTGGAAATAGCATCACGGAGAGGAATAGCTATATGCACATGTGAACATGTAGCTAGCTGGCCAGGATCCGGACTGGAAGATGCTATGGCTACATCCTGAAGCTTATTCAAAAGTACACGGCAAGAAAAGATGACTGTGTTTTAAATATGCCATTCACAAATGCTGTTACAGAAATACATGATTCAGCAGTTCATTTACTTGTTATATAAACTAGTCCTACTATAGTTGATCACACATTAACCATTTAAGAAAATTTAAAAAGTATGAGACATGCAGGATGTGTGTGCATATATAAACCAGGAAACAGGTAATCCAACTCACTCCACTCCCCCGTGCCTGCTTCCCACCTCCACAGGAGGCACCCTCAATGCAAGACTTTCCCGCCAAGTGCTGAATGCTTCCATACGCTGCAAAGCTCTACCACACAAATCCAAGATGCTCTTACTCACATACGCTGGAGAATCAAGTGTAATACTTCATAAAGCTGGCTCACAGCGACCTCACACTTCACTAATGCAGACGCCAGGCCTGCTCTTGAGGAATTACCTTGGTGGGGAAAGGAAATTTGGAGGGCTCTGCTGTGCTGGGCGTGTGTATTGCTGTCAGAGGCGGTGGCCAGGAATGGGTCATTTCCTGAGAAGAGATTTGGAGAGGAAAGAAAAAATACATTATAATTACAACATTCAAGGCTACTTAGGCTATCTTTCTAAACTGGGCGTTAGGCAGATTCATGGCAAATGAAAGGTACTATCTGAAAACTTATTTCAGTCACTTTACAAACTCCTACTTGAATGAGCAATGCTCAAAAGCTAACGATCACCACCTTACAAAAATGAAAAAAAAAAAAAAATCAGCCTGAAGAAAACAGGAAGGTGAACAGACAACACACCAAACCTATCAGCACCCGTGAGCAGAGAGCGGCCAGGGCGGGCACAAGCTAAGCACTGGGAACGGCAGGCTGGGCTCCAAGGCGGCTCCCCTCCTGCCCACCGGCTCCCACAGCTGCTTAACAGCATTTCCCGCAATGACTGAAGTTCAGAGAAGACCTTTCCTCTTCGACTCAAGCAAACAAGAAATCGAGGCCCCCTGTTCCACTTGGGGGCCCGCCGACAGATCTGATGCTTCCCTGACACACACCGCAGGCACTGAGAACTTCATGGGAGGAGACGGCCTTCAAGGACTACCTTTCTCTCTCACTAAGAAAAGTTTAATTTTTACTCACTGTTTTATGGGTTGAAGGCAAGATTTCCAAAGTTTACAAATTAATATATTTATCCTGACATAAACTGTGTTCTCTGAAGCATATCTGTGAATCTTACTTTGCTTTACACTCACACACCTATGGCAAACAGGCGGTCAGATACAAGGTGTGTCTCGCACACTCTGACTTCCTGGAAGGGCTGAAACGGCAGTGGAAAGCATTAACCCCGACACGGCACTGAGGAGAGCACTGCACTCTCAGGGGACGTGGCCGAGGCTCCAGGAAGGCGGAGGGCCAGGTAGAGTGCAGGTCAGATACCGGATCTTCTTGGGGAAGTGCAAGAAGCCCCGACTCCGTGCTGCGCCAGCCCAGGACAGACGAAGAGACCTTGCACAGCGAACTGATGCTGTCTGGGGCTCTTTCCAGAGGGATGAAAGCCCACCCCTTTCTACAGAGGGCCACCCGCCGGGCCCACACAGGACCTGGGCTGGCAAGAGCAACCACTCTCGGACAGAGACCCACCAGCGGTCCCGCCCAGACCTGAGCCAGCTCGTGAGAGGGGCCCGACTCTGAGCCTCGGTTTCTCAATAAAAGGGGGCTCATTTTCAAAGTAAGGTAGGAATAGTTCGAGTAACTGAATGCTCCAATGCATGCTGCACAGGAGGTACTTAAAACATGCAGATCAGCCATTTACCTATAAAAATCTCAATTTTATCCTTCTTTATAGCTGAGCAGTAGCTCATAAGTGAAATCAATCAGACTCGGATGTGTAAATATTGTATTGTCTCCCTAGTGTAAAAAAAAAAAAAGTAAGTACGATACAAAACGTACAATAGATACTGTGAAAATGAAGGGGAAAGAAAGTGCTCAAAAGGAAAGAACTGGGGTAGGGGAAAGGAGAAAAGGAAGCTTATATAGATACATATGTATACATATATGTGTATATGTAAATATACACATGACAGATAACTACACTACCAATCTCTGTTCATCAAACAGAACAGTTTGTGTTTTCGTTGTCTCAGTTTGATCATTTTTTCATGCCTAAATCTTGTAATCTGAACAACTACTTTCAAGATAATATGCAATATAT
>RJWM01014676.1:0-42202 GCA_004363535.1 Dasyprocta punctata | reverse complement strand
CTGTCACCGCCCCCGAGGCCACCTCCCAGAGGATCCGCGCTTTCACTGAAGAATCACTCTAGCATTCCTTTTCAAGTTCACCAGGCACTCAAAGAAACTTGTTATTTCTGGATCAAAGGAGAAAAAGTTTTGGGTTTATCCGGGACTGTAGTATATCCGTGTTTTAAACTGTGTGCATGCCATATTTAACTTCTTTGAGAAACTAACAGTAATCAGTACTCAGATTCGTTACTTCTAAAGTTAGGAGACCTCGGGGAAACCTGTGAAGCTTTCCCTTCATCTTTAAATGATCCTTGTCAGACCAGTAAGAAAATACAAGGGAACTGGATACAAAAATAATTGAGAATGTGAGCTCAGGGGTCAGACCACCCTGGAAATGCCTCTCAAGTACAACACCATTGACTTCTGTCCTCTGTAATTTCTTTATTGTCAGAGAACTCTCCCAGTCATCATGGGTTTAGCAACATCCCTGGCCTCTACTTCTGAGAAGCCAGTAACACATACAACACCCACTGTGAGTTGTGACAGCCAAAAACACCTTTGGACATGGCCAAACTCTCCCACCAAAGAGGGGAGATCCACTGGCTCAGAGACTCAAGTCCCAATTCCATCTTAAACAACCTCGCTGTTCCTCTGTTTCCTCCTGGGTAACCATACTCCCTTTTGAAGTGATTATTTTGAGGATTTACCTGGCTCAGCATAAGCACTCAGTAAGACTCCGCTTTTGTTTGAAAAGAGTACTTCCCAATACAAGTCAGAAACTGCCTGGACAGGTCCCCTTCAGGAAGTTAACTTTCCCATACAGCTGAGATTTATGTACAAAGTGCATCACACAAAGGAGCTTCATAAAGAAGGGTAAAAAAAATCAGTCTGCAAACAGAATCATAATGAAGTTTTTTTGAGTTCTTCTAGATGCTAAGCACTATGCCAAGGGCATTGTGTGTATTTCCTCATGCTAGCCTGCGAACAGAGTAGGAAATAGATCATGTTGCTGCCATATTACAGTAAGGAAAACTTCGGCTCACAAGGACCAAGCAACCTGTCCAAGTTTGCTCAGCCTGAAGGTAGATGAGCCAACACTTGAACCCAAGTCTGTCTGACAATAAAACCTGTGCTTTCATGCATAATTTTGTATAATCCTAAAATACATTGGGAGTGTATTTTATAAGGAAGAAAACAAAATCTAGAAAAAGCGACTTGCCCAAGTTGCACAGTTAGTCAGAGGTTCAGAAGCCAATTGTTATGTTCCAGTGATCAACCACCCTTGTTATGATGTTTTGGTTTTATATGTCCACATCTTGGTAAACATACCAGAACCAACTCTTAATAGAGTGTCTCAAATCTGTCTCATGTAGGGCGTCATAGTTTTAAGGACATAGAACCTCAATATTCTGTGCGTGTGCAGAGAACGGCCAGGAACAGAAAGACTCTGTGCTTTCCCTCCAGCCTTCTCACCTTGCGAAGTCAAAGCTAACTGCCCCTCCTCTGCGTGGTCCTTAGTGTCTTCAGAGATTTCCCAAAACAAACACACCTGTGGAATTTGTACAAAAACTAAACGAAACTGAATGATCACAATTCCTAGTTCGCAATCTGTTTCAGGGAACCTGCCGAATTCAAGAAAGAACCAGCAAATTGCTATTGTAGGAGTTTTTGTTACCACTTTTGCAAAATTAGTCAGAATGAGCTGCCCACGGTAAGACTCCTGCACATACTAGGTAACACTGAGTTTGTATCTGGAATGTGCTCACCTAACCTGGATCTTTTTTTTTTTTTTTTTTTTTTTTTTTTTTTTTTTTTTTTTTTTTTTTTTTTTTTTTTTTTTTTTTTTTTTTTTTTTTTTTTTTTTTTGCGGCACGGGGATTGAACTCACAACCTCGCGCCTGCCAGAGCAGGCGCTTAAGGCACTGAGCCAAACTTCCGGCCCTAGTTTTTTGAGGCAGGGTCGCACAATGTAGCTCAGGCCGGCCTTGTGCTCGCGTTGTAGCCCAAGCCGGCCTCGAACTCACAACGCTCCTCCTACCTCAGCCTCCCGAGTGCTGGGATTAAAGGCATGCGCCACCACGCCCGGCTAACCTGGATCTTGCTGATAGCTTTCTGTGTTGGAAACTGATTGCGCAAAAATAAAAATTACTAGCCCAGTTTATGAATATCTGCTCATCAACATTGCTGGAGCTTCCCTGTGTCCCCTGATACAGCATCAATGACTACAGGAAGACTGGAACATAATGTTTTGCAAAATAGGACATCAAGAGATCTATACTGCCATAGAAAACGTACATTTGGATGTTGCTCTGGGTTGCACAGGAGAGGGGAAAGCAAGGACTTACCCGGACCCTGGCACACTGCCACTTTTCATTTCCCATTCTCTCTCTTCTTCCTAACTAATGGAATCCCAAGTTTTGTCAGATTTGTGAATGATCCCAGCCAATACTGTCAACGTATTTCTGGCCATTGAGACACAAACTGGGAAGAGGGAGGGGTGCTGGAAGGCTAGTATTGATCTGATCTAGGCACCATTTGTATTCTTTCCACTTCTTCTGTCATGCAATGTTGACACAGTCCCTGGAGCAATCCAATCACACATTAAACATGAGAGAGTAAGAAGGTAGAAGAACACTAACAGGAAAGATAGAAAATCTAGTGCGTTTTTAATCAGCAATCCCAGTACTGGAGAAGAAGAAAGAATGAGAGACAGGAAGACAGAAAGAGATAGAGGGAGGAAGGGAGAAAGACAGATAGGAAGACACAGACACAGAGAGAGAGAGAGGCAGAGCAAGAGAGACAGGGACAGAGAGACAGAGAATAGCCCGGGGCCACAGAAGAATCATCAGGGTGACCCTCCCGGTTCCACTTCCCCGACGCACACCTGAGCCAGCACACACTGGACATCACAGCCTCTCCAGTCCCACCTCGGCATTCCTTAGCTTAGCCTAACAAACCAGAGAACCATACCAAACTGTCTTCCATGATCTAGATTCCCTAGGAAAAGTGTTTCTTTGTCAGTCCAACACCTTTTACTTTTTGTCTTAAAGTCATGTGCTGGTTATCCCATGATTTGAGTTCAGAAATGCAGACTGGCTTTCTCCTGTCTACCTCCTGCTATTAAAGGCAAACTGAGCCTATTTTAGCCCAGTCTTCGGTATTTGCAGTATTTCCCTCTTTCCCTCATTTTCCTCTTTAACTTTCCTCTCCAAAAGAGGGCCCCCTCACTTCACATTCCCTGTCCCCACAGGAAGCAAGCACTTTCTCAAACAAAGAACACTTGCCCAGCCCTTGGACTGTTCAAGTGGCCACTTCCCACCAAACGGGCTTCAAGTTGTTGCCGCAGCCACGGAGGCTCTTCCAGTGAGACTCTTTCCATGCACTGCGCTGCTTTGATCTTGACAGACGACTGCCCTCATTTGAATGCCCCCTACCTCCACATCTAAGCAGACACTTCAGCTTCTCTTTGCTGAAACAAACCAAAGAGTTAATCAAACTCCTGAAATGTGTCCTGGGGAGTTGGAAACATGGCAGCGTGCCCTGCCTGCCTATTCTGCAAATTTAAGAACACTGGGCTTCCCAAGAGCTGATGCTTGAGGGTTTTTTTAAACACCCAGAATACTAAATGAGCTGGGGATTTTCTGTCATTAGCTAGAGTGACTGAAATGGCAAAAGGAGAAGGAAATGCAAAATACTTTATGTTCACCTTTCGGATAGATCTAATGCTGATTTAAAAGCAAAATAAGTCAACAGGTTCAAATGAAAAATACGCATGAATTTACACCCAATAGCTGCACTCAATTACTTGCTGAGCCTTTTTTTTTTTTTTTTACTTAATTCATCTTTTTATTTAAATGCAATACAATGGGCAACCTGTCCTGCCTGGCCACACAGCAGCGGGTCACAGGGTAGCCACCAGTAGACCAGCTGGCATGAGGATGCCATGGTCACTGGGAAAAATAAAATTAGGGAAAAAGACTTTAAGGACTAGTAGAATTAAGACTTTCAGAGGGATAATAAAGTGGAGACAAAATTAACATGTCTAGGAGAGGTGCTCAAGGAGGATACAGGGTTTTCTCGTAAGCAGAGAGGACATTGAAACTGGCATCCATCCTCATGGATAGTTTAAGGCAAACTTTTTAATATGATAGTAGAGGTGCCAGTCAGTTGTCTTGTATGAGGAGAGAAGATGTCTGCATTTAAAAAAAATCTTTACAAGTTAATAAATTAATAGATGAGAGAATGAGTATACAAATGGACAATGGCCAGACTTTCAAAATAGAACTGTGACCCATAACATACAGCAATGTTCCCAGGAAGCCAGACCTCTCACATACAATACACAGCCCGAGAAGTCGCCCTGCTATAAGTCAGTCTTACAGGAAGCCAGCCTGCTATCTCTATCCACAATCCAGGTAGTTCAACAGTAACTTCTGTAACAGTCTGCATCAAATGGTCAGGACTTGATTAAGAACTGTATCAGTCAGGGTTTGTCAGAGAAACAGGACCCATAGGAGGTAAACACACATGCACACACACACATGCACACATACACACACACAAAGAAGCTTACAAGAATTGACTCATTCAGGCTGACCAGGCCCTGGACATGCCATCTGCAGGCTGGAGAACTTGAAAGCTAGTGGTAGCAGTTGTAATCCAAGATTGAAGGCCTGGGAACCAAGAGCTCTGTTACGGTTTATACATTGTGTCAACTTGAGAAGTCTAGAAGCTTAATTAAGTAACTCAGCAGCTCTACATCCTGGGGTGTAGAGCACAAGCAGTTACCTGCTCATTGCCTCAATTTGAGAAGGTCAGAAGTTTAGCTGAGAGACTCAGCAGGGAGCCAGGGGTCTTACTTTGTAAACATCCTCAGCCCCTGCAAGAGGAGAGCAGGAAGATGGTGTGAGTGCTACCCCACCCCAGGGGAGCAGCCTGCATACTATAAAAGGTGAATGAGGAGGGACTGATTGCTGCTTCTTCGGAGGAGCTCCAGCCTTCACCTTCAGCTTGGACGTGGTCGCCTGGCTTCTGGCATAGACTGTACAGCTTCGTCGTAGACTCTTCAGCCTTGGTCGTAGACTCTTCAGTCTTCCATCATAGGTTCCTCAGTGTTCCATCATAGACCCGTCGGCCTCCTGATACGGCCATGCATAGGACACTGCAGTAAGCTCCAGCCCTTGGACTGGACCCTTCCCCCTCCAGCTTGCAGACACCCTCTGCATGCTCCTTTATTCAACTTTGTGGCTGACCATCATAAGTCAATCTTGTTATTTCTTATACAGGTGTATATTTTGTGTTATATCTGTTTCTCTAGTAAACCCTAACTGATACAGGCTCAGATACCCAAGGTCAGGAGAAAATGGATGTATTAGTCAGTTTTTCCGTTGCTAGGACATAATACCCAACACTAACATTTTAAAGGAGGAGAAGTTTATATTGGCTCAGGATTTCAGGGAATTCAGTCCATGGGGGACTTGCTCCAATATGAAAACAGTATGGCAGAAAACAGTATAGCATGGCAGAGTAAAGATGCTTAGTTTATGGTAGTTAGGAAGAGAGTGGGGAACATCACCAGAGAGGAAGGGGTCAAGGACCATGTATAATTTCTAAGTTTATGCCTACAAAACCTAGCCAGACACATCCAGAAGTATGTTCAGCCAATCCCCTGAGTGGGCCCCAAGCCAGTCAAGTTAACGCAACTAAGCTTGAGCACACAATGGATGTCTTAGCTCAAGAAGAGAGTGCATTCACCCTTCCTCTGCCTCTTTTTTCTATTTGAGCCCTTAACAGATTGCATGATGTCCAGCTACATTGAGGGTGATCCTCTTTATTCTATCCAGTGACCCAAATGCTAGTCTTTCCCAGAACTACCCTTATAGACCCACCCAGAAATAATGTTTTACTAGCTATTTAGGCATCCATTAGCCCAGTCAAGTTGACATCCAATTAACCATCACAATATTTGACATTTCCCCTACTTTTTGTCTCTGCTTTCAAATTAGACCAACCAAAAGAGACAAATATGCTCCCTCCAACACTGCCCTACTCTCCTAGGGCACCCACCAACAGCTTGCCCAACAGCCTCCAATGCGGGTGTACCTGAAACACCCCTTTATCCACCATAAAGCTCTCACACCCATCTCTGAGTACAAATGGTGGCTGACTGCCATACTCTAGCAAGCTCTGAATAAACAGGCTTTGGTTTTCTATTTGAATGGTCTTTCCAGGTAAACTGTCTGAAATGGCTAACATATATTCTAGGAACCTAATAAAATCTCTGTTCTCTATCCAGTGAAACTCTAGATAGGACCTTGATGGGAAAACACTGTCAACTGAAATCCACACTCCCCAAAGCCACCAGTGGCCTCCAAAGGTTACTGAAATCAATTCAGACCCATGAGATCCATCACTGGTTCCTCACCTTGGGGTAACTCCTGGATCTAAGTGCATCTTTGTCAAGTCTCCCGACTCTTTGGGGCTTCTCTTGTGACAGTTCTCTTGAGTTCTAAAACATTTACTTACATACACAGTACCTGGATCTTCATTTTGTGTATGTCTTTAGTATCACAGTCTTCTTGTAGGTTTATTCTCATTCCCTCAATTACAGACCTCATCAGTCTTCATCTATGACTGTCATCCCTATCCAGTACCTTGGAGAGTCCTTGACACACTGACATCTTCTGACCACTAACTTGAACTGACTTCTGGAAATCGCTTCTCTTTCAAGGATTTGAAATAATCGACTCTTGCAAGTGTGTAGACCTTTATTAATTTTAAGTCTAAAATCGTTTGCCACAGTAAATCAAAAAAATTTCAACATGCATTCAATTTTGGCATATGCTGGTTTGCATTTTCATTAAGAAAAAACGAGGTAAGGCTGTGTGGTGGATTAACTGATGGTCAGCTTGCATAGGAACGCCTAGCTGAACGGTGATTCTGGGGCTAGAAGACCCACCTGTGGATTGTTGTCAGCACAGGAACAAAAGGAGAATGGGGGGCAAAGATTTCATGCTGATTTTCCTTGGAAGTGCATTAGTCCAGAACCCTGGAGGCTTCTGCTGCAGTTCACCCATGGGGCTTCCAAATACTCCAAACAGCATCTCACTTCCCACCCACCTCCTACCCTTAGAAGAGCAGAAGCCACTCAGCTTTGGCTGCTATTCTCTTTCAAGAGCTCCAGTTTTCACCTTCACCCGGGTGTCATCTCCTGGCTCTCAGCACGGACTCTCTAACCTTCAGCACTGGCCCCTGGGCTTTCAGGCGCAGACTTCAGTCTTCCATGCAGACTCCTCAGCCTCCTGATGTGGACTCACAGGGGGCATTGCCGTGGGCTCCAAGCCCTCAGCTGGATTCTTTGGATCTCTGGCACACAGACAGATCTCTTGTACTCTTTCACATCTGACTTTTTAAGTGAATATTATAAAATAATCCTGTAAGTTATGTATCCTGTATTAAATCTATTGCCTTCCAAAACCACTAACTACAACATGATAAACACGATAAAATGCTTAATCTCAATGAAAAATACAGAGAATAGATGCTCAGTTTGTTCACATAAAGGTACTTCCCAATCAGAAGGCAAACTTCCTTTACATCTAACTCAGGCGCCTGGTCTCTTTCTGTCTTATGGTTGCATCATTTTCAATGCCAGATTCCCCACTTTTCCATGCTCATCTCCAGTCAGAGCAGAAAGACATGGGTCAGATGTGGGAGGAGTTTACAGGACAGGCCTAGAGGTGTGACTGTGACTTCTATCAGCCAGATCCAGACACATGGCCATATGGAATTACAAGATTGCTTAAAATGTGACCAAATCTCAGTTCAAAGGGAAGAAAAAGTGGGTTTGGTTAAAGCTAATCAATTTCTGTCACACTTACCAAGAAAAAAAAAAATCCAAAACTTTGTCGTGAAAACTTTTTTTTTTCCAAGTATCATTCCCTACCCCAAATGGCAGGCTTTGTCATTGAGCAATGTGTGCAGGCCAAGCTCTAAATTGGATTCTTTATACATCAAAAGGTACAGTGCATCTCCTGATGGCCCTGGTTACTCAGACATGAAGGACAGCTAACAGGGACAGCAGCCACAACAGAAAGTCCTGCCGGTTGTCCCCGCCTTTTTAAAGAGTGCTGTGCTTTAATTGTATTGCTTCTAGATGCATCTCAGCTTCCATGAACCAGTGAACTAGTTAATTGGCTACACCAAACAAATATGAAGAGACTGTAATCCCCCAGAGCATGAGCCTTCAAGGGTGAAGGGCAGGTCACGGGTCAACATGAGGCTGCTTGTCACAGGGCAGAGCGAGGAAGAAAATGACATTTTAGAAAGGGAAAAAGTCTGTGAGAATGCTTAGACGTATCTTACACTCCAAATCACTGAAGCTATAAACTCTCCAAAGGCAATTATTTGGCTATACAAAGGAGAATTTCTTTGTTAGATTCTAGGTATCCGCCCTGTTCAACCCGTGTATTTATCAGCTAAGGCAAATCTGAAACAAAATGTCATGGGGATTTTGTTTGGTTCTAATGCAGATCTTGATTTATTTTTACTTATGTACAGGGTCCAGCAAAACAATCTATGCCTTTCCACAGAAACAAGATGTCGAAATGCAAAGACTGCTACATCCCAGGTGCCCACTGACACAGCCTGCTTCCCAGCCACATCCCGGGACATCTTTCAACAACAGGCCACGTCTGGACCCTTTCATCAGACTGACCTCAGCCAAGATTCATGTCTGTTTCTACCAGAGTAATAGTTGAATGTCATACTGAATGTGAATTTTCCCTGGAGTTCAGCAAAAACATCAGATCGGCTTTCAGATGATTCATAAAATAATAATAATAATTAATAATAATAATATAATGTGGTAGAATAAAAATAATGTGGCAATTTTTAAAATGAGGAAATGAACAAAATACATGAATATGGCTCAGATAGACCTGTCTGTTTTCAATTGTAGTTGGCAGCAAATCAACCCTCAATTTTCTGCTTGCTTTATTTCCTAATACACCATTATTTCCTGCATCTTCCACTGACCAAAATGCACACCATCTCAAGGTAATTTTGCTCCACTATTTTCTCTATCCCAGGCCATGGAACATTCTGGTTGAATTGTCAAATTATTAAGGCAAATATTTATTGTATCTAAAAAAAGCACATGGGCATATGCTGTTCCCTATACTTATTCCTTACTATTCACTACCACATATCGCCATTGCCTTTTCTGCCACCATTAGCACGAATAAATTGCAGCTGATGACAGTTCAACTCCTGTTCTAGCGGGTTCAGTGAAACAAAATGAGCAGAAAAGTAGTGAACAAGGCCTCGGGGTGACATCGACACTCTAAAATAGCTGATTTTTGCCTCTGATGTTTCTACAGATGATTCTGCCTAAAATTCTCCAATTTGGGGTAATGATGCTGAAAGTATAACACAAGAACTTGGGGTAGAAGCAATACATGGTGGTGATGCTGGTGGTAGCAGAAAGGTTGTGTACGGATAAAAACCCAGCTCGGTATGAGATGCCAGTCAGGGCTAATCACCCAAGGGCTAAGATGAGCCTTGATTCAGTGGTTCTATTAGGTGAAAATAATATGTTGTGAAGTTTGCTTTGGCAAGAGTGAAAACAGCAACTCCACCTATGGATATAGAAATGAAGGAGCTGGGACCTGAGTTAAGAAAACCATCATAGCCACAGCTCTGCAGTGACACAGGGATCTTTCACTGTAATTATTCACCCTTTTAGGACCTCTTCTTTGTGTCTGAATAACAGACCCTGTGTCCTGGACCTCTTGGGGCTAACGGGATGGCTGGCTGTGACTGCACATATCCTATCATGAGGATCACTGCTGTGGAACAGAAGGAGCTTATCTCTTTACTGAAAAAAAAAAGTTTATCCCAAGTTTTTGTTTTTTAAGAAGCTGTATGAAAGGAAACTTTTATGACCTCACAAATGGGAGGGTAAGACACTGGAATTCAGGAAAGATCTGAAATCTGCATCAAGAGCCACAGAAAAAATTTCCTAGTGTCTCTCCTGCCCCTGGATACACCAAATGTGGTCCCCACTGACTCCAACCCTTAGTCCCTTGGGCCATCTTACTCTCCAGTTTACATGTCCCACCCTAGTTCAATTAATTTCTGCCAAAGAACTCTGGCCATGTGTAGAGTTGTGTAAATGTCTTTCACCACACCTTGGAACTGCTCACCCATTCAGGCATTCCTTTTGCCCAGCCTTATTTGAGAAGCCTTCTGACCACTTTATTTCCATTTCACCCCAAGCACCCAAACAGTACACGAGAGTGGGCTTCAACAAAGTCAGGCCAAACATTCATTCCACTCTTGTCAAATAAATATGTTCCCTGGGGACCTTTGTACTAACTTCTCACTCTTTTCAAGACCCATCTCTACACTCACTCCCACACTTCGATCTCCCATGTGGACTTAGACACCTACAAGAGACTCGAGGTCCTCCCTTCCTCCCCTGCATTTCTAAGGAAGCGGACTTGAGCTCTTTGCAAGGCCCACACTTCAAACCTTTGCCCAGACCCCATCTTTACCCCTGCTCTGGGACTTGGTTTTCTCATTCCTTTTCCCTCATACTTCAAACTTCTCCTTCCTTTATACTTCACTGCCCTTGAGTTATTCCTTCTTTCAAATCAAAAGAAACAATGTGAAATAATACAGCATCTCCGTGGGTCTTTTATTTCTCCTCCAGAACTAGGTACAAACCTTCATATCTCCTCCACCCCTCTAATAGTTTTCCTTTTTGCAGAAACAATCTGTTAAATATCAAAACATTTTTTTAAATCTCCAGGCCAGATCATCAGGGTATTATTTAACTTTGTTAGTTACTGAGATTTGGTGGCTTTTAAACATTTATGTCAAAAACCAAAGCCAATATGCATGCAGCATAGCAGATGAATTGTAAATGCGAAGCTCGGTGCATGTCTACAAACTAATCACATCTATGTATCAGCACCATCTATGTATCAGCACCCAGACCAAGAAAAAGAACACATGCCAAATTCTAGACTGCCCACTCATGTTTCCTCTCCCAGACTTACTCCCTGAAGCACACACATGCACTCACGCACGCACACACACACTCCATAAGCTGTTATTCCCACTTCTGAAACCACAGTCTAATGTTGCTTTTTTTAAACTTTCTAAAAACAGAAGCATAGGACATGTACTTACCTTGTGCTTATCATTTTTCATCAACCATTGTGGCTGTGTTTATTCATGTTGTGTGTATTTCTAGTTCATTCATTCATTCTTCCTGTAAGTTTTCTATTGTGTGAGTATGCTACAATTTATCTATTCACTGTTGTTGTACACTTGAGCAGCTTCCAGCTGTTTTATTAATAGTGGAGCTATTGATGTCCTGTGACTTACATATGTATAATCTTCAATGAACACATGTGTGGACATGTGGGGCTGCACCTGGAAGCGTAATTTGGGGGGCTACACAGCTTTCACATCTTTAGCTCTAATATGAATATTGCCTGTTTTCAGAGTGTACAAATTTACCCTCCCACTAGCAGTGGATGGAATTCTGGCTGACTTATATGCTCACCAACAATTGGTACTTTTTATCTTTTCATTTTTGCCATTGTGGTGATTATGCATTAATGATTTTCAATCATTAATAAACCCAGTAGAGTCCCCCTCCTCCAGACTTAAACTTGGCAACTCTTTCCTTTATCATAAACTCATATATCTTCTATACGTGCAGTGAATACTGATTTTCATCATCTCTTCTCCTATTCCTCTTCCTCCTTTTCCTCCTCCCAAACTGCAGCACTTTTATTTTTTCTTTGCCTTTATAGATGCTCTTCATGATCATATAGTTTACTAGAGTTTCAATTCAGTTCTATGATTATTCTTTCAAATTCTGATTCCTCCCAGACTTCATTGTTAGAGCAATCTTCCATCATGTTATTCATTTATTCATCTAATTGTCACTTGACTCTTTGGTAAGTTTGGTTTGCCCCTTGGCGAGGATGCAGAGATGTGAATTTTAATAAGAAATAGGCCTTGCCGTCAAACAGCGTACCATCTCAGAAAAATAGTAACAATTACATAAACTTATATAGCACTTTGGAAATTCTTGTGATGGAGGTTTACGGAGGTAACTTGAGGCACAGGAAAAGAACTAAGACAAAAGAATAAGGATAAGAAGTGAGGTAAGAAGTTGTCCTTCAGGTCCTGACATCTAAAATGAATCTGGAGGAAATGACCAAGATCTTTTGAGAAGACTGCAAGGAAGTCTGCTCCATGGAAAGGAAACTCTGTGTGTGAAAATCGAGTGCACATCGTATGTGCTGTGTTAGTCACTTTCTCATCTCTGGAACAAAATACCCAACACCCACAAATTGAAATAGGAAAGGTTTGTTCTTGGCTCACAGTTTTAGAGAATTCAGTCCATAGCCAGCTGGCTCCAAGGCCGGAGAAGCCTGGTGGAATGGCCTGGGTGGAGGACAGCTGCTCGTCCCGTACCACCTAGGAAGCAGAGAGAGAAGGGAGGAGCACGGAGAGAGATACCCACTTCCAGGTCACTCCTTCAGTGACCTGAGTCTTGCTACCAGGCATTCCCTCTTAGCAGCACGTTCAGGCACAGAACTCACTGTGGGATTAGTCACTGCTCCAATCCCCTTCCAGAACCCACTACAGAACACATCAGGCTTTGGAGAGGACGTTTTAGATGGCTACCCTAACATGCGCCAGCACCAGGTAGTGTAGGATGGCAGTTAGAGACCAGAAACAAAACAGGAGGCTGGAAGCAGACATTGAAGGGCTCCCTTTCCTTGCTGAGAAGTGACTAAATCAATAAATCAAAAAATCCATTAATGTCTTTGGATAGTGCTGCTTAATTTACTGAAGAAGATCATGTCTGAGTAAGAGATCCTATTTTAGTACCAAAACTGAGGCAGCCATATGTCCTGGCTTTCCCAGGATGCTACTGATTTAAAATATTTTGCCTTATCAGGCCATGTGTCAGAACACAGCCCAATTTAGGGTCAGGAAAATTTTGTTACCATAACCTCATTCCATCCTACACACCATATTGCTTTTCAAATAAATGGTGACATTGTTTCTGTGTGGTATCTTATGAAAAAAAATCCTGATTTATGAGCTTACAATTCATACTTATGAATATTCAAAGACACAACTCCAGTTAAAACAAAAGCTATGCTACAGGAACAAAAATACTCTTCCCATAGCTGCATTTACTTCACTAGTAGGCTATAGTGTAAAGGCCTAAGGAAAAACAATTAACATTTTGATAATAGCTAATTATCATGGTGCTAACTGAGCATTTTGGTTTTTGCTTTTCATTTCCTGATGTATCATGGACTGGTGAATATCATAGCAGAAACTGTAGCTACTTTTCCAGGTCTAAGGTTGCTTCCCTGTACCCAGAGGCTTCATTGGATTCTACCTCTGCAGGGAGTCAAATGTCTGCAAACCCAATCCAATCAGGAGGAATTTAAGAGGAAACTTAAGTTTCACAATCTGCCGCAGCAACATTTCTCTAAACTTCTGTCCTCTGTGTCTTCCTTAACCCTACAGATTTCTCAGCATCCTGGCCTTGCCAGTCACCTGACAGTTCCCTTCTCTGCCCCACCCCAGGTCTTTATTATGAAGATTGTTGCAGTGTTTAGCTTCATTTCCTTCTATCTTGGGGATCACCTAAATTCTCTACTACATGACATCTGAGGTTTTACCAGGCAAGTGGGATCCTTTCCCATGTCCTCCCCCTCCTCTGGGTCTCTTCTATCCCCATTCTCCCAGAACAAGGATCAGGACATACTAGTCCAAAATAGGGCACTCTGGCTTCTGAGCAAACAGCAGAAGCAGACCACAGAAACCAGGTTCACTTCTTCTCATGCCTCCTCCCCTGAAGCAGGGCAGAAAACCTAGCTGAGTCTTACCTGAAGCAGCACCAGATCCTCATTCCAGGAAAGAGGACAGGAAGGAAACATCCCTGTCTCTGAAAACACAGACTCGGAGAAGACGCTCAACGGGCAGGCCTTGCTAAGCGGCCCTGCTTATCACCAGGAGGTTGGGCCCTCTTGTCCTGCGGATGCACTTCTATACAATTGTACATAAAGAGCACAGCTTCTTGATTTCTTTGTCTTCATTTCTGAAGCCTCCTATTTCACATAAAGCACATGTTAAATAAATCTCTATGCTTTTCTCTTGTTTTTTGTCTTTTGTTATACGTGTCTTTCATGTTGCCGTGTTGTAAGGGGATTGTTCTTCGTGTTTGTAATATGTCTTTCCATCCTAGAATAAAATTAGAGGGGCAATATAAACAGAATATTAGGTTTCCATCTCCACCCAGAATTACAAAAATTTATACTACCTTAGTCCAAAATAGCTTTAGGACTACCCAAGACTTCCCTTGGTTGTATTCACCAGTATCTATGACCATCATTTTCTTCCTTTAATAGTCTGGCTAAAGAAGTGATGTCATTCATTTCTATAGAAGCCTTCAGTATCTCTGAGGTTCAATAGTTACAAAAACCTAACCCTAAAAAGTCCTTTCCTGGCCACCGTCCCATAAGAAAAATGATCCAGTCTATTGCCAAGTTACTTTCTGGCCTTCTCTTTGTTCCCTCTCAAGATCTTCATATCAACTTTTTGATCTTCCAGAGTGCTCATGCCTTCCATGGGCACCTGGCCCTAACCTTACTTACCTGACTCCCTCAAGACACAGCTTCAAGAACTTAATATTATCAAAAGTCTCTCAAGAAGAAATAGAAAATCTCAATAGACCTATATATAACAAGGAAAGGAGCAGAATCAGTAATCCAAAACCTTCCAACAAAGATGAGGCCAGGACTAGACAGCTTCGCTGGCAAATTCTGCCAAGCATTTAAAGAAAAAATAGCACCAACCCTACTCATATTCTTCAAAAAAAAAAAAATTAGGAAGGAATAATTCTTAAAACATTCTATGACACCAACATTACCCTGATACTAAAGCCAGACAAAATACTAAAAAAGAAAAACACTTCAAATGAATATCTCTTGTGAATATAGGTACAAAAATCCTCGAAAAACAGTATCAGCAAGCAAAACGTGGTAGTTCTTTAAAAAGATGATATACTGTGATCAAGTGGGGTTATCTCAGGAAAACCAGGGTAGTTCAACGTAAGAAAATTATATCACATTAACAGAGCTTCAAACCTTTAAAAGAAAGGTTTCTGTGTCATCTCAATAGACACTTTTCATGATTTAAAAAAAAACACTCAACAAATTGGAATAGAAGACAGCTTCCTTAAAATGCTAAAACTATTAGGAGAAACCAAAGGGGTAAATTTTCATGATTTCAGATTCAACAGTTAATTCTTAGATTAGACATGCAAGGAATTTAAAAAATTAAACAGCAAAAAAAAAATCTAAAGGAAATAATAACTGCATATCAAAGAGATACCTGCATACCCATGTTTACCACTGTTTTATTTGCAATAGGTACCTGATGAATGGATAAAGGAAAAGTACTACATAGACACATTGAAATATTATTCAGCCATAAAAATAATTATATCCTGTCAGTTACAGAAAAAAATAGAATGAGAGAATATTATATTAAGTGAAACAAGTCAGACAGAAAGACAAATTTCACATGTTCTCTCTCATATGTGAATGTTAAAATGGAGTCTATCTGATGTAGAATAATGATCAGAAGAGATTGAGAAAGGTTGAGGGAGGAAGTAGAGTTTGGATAATGGGCAGTGAATTCAATTAGACAGAAGTAGTAAGTTCATGTTCCACAGAATAGTGTGTGTCCACACGTCACAATAACCTAACATGTATTTTATGAATAACTAGAAGAAAGGAACTTGAAGGTGTCCAGATATAAAGCAATTCTAAAGAGGCAGAAACATTAATTACTCCTACTTGATCTGTACTCAGGGTACACATATATTAACATCTCACATTTTGCTTCAAAAATAGGCATGATTGCCAGAGATTTAGCTCAGTGGCATAAGTGCCTGCCTGGTAGGAGCAAGGTTGTGAGTTCAATCCCCAGTACCAAAAAAAACCCAAAAAAAAAAAAAAAATATATATATATATATATATATATATATATATGCATGATTACTACAGGCTACTGAAAAATTTTAATGTTTCAGGAGATGGAAATGTTAGTTGTCTTTATTTGACCATTATATACCATATGAATGTGTCAAATTATCATACTTTGCCCCACAAATAAGTGCAATTGAAATAATGATAAAAGGTAAATTTGATTTATTTATATTAAAGTTCCTATATGGTCAAGAAAATAGATTTACAAAATAGAATAAAATATGTGCAAATCATATATTCAGTTATAGTGTAGCATTCAGAATGTTTTAAAAAATGCACTCAAAAAGACAAAAATTCCAACTATACATAGACACTGGATTTGAATAGATTTTTCTCCAAAAAGACACAAAAATGGCCAATGGAGACATGAAATCACTTATGAGCAATAAAAGAAAATCAAAACCTCAAAGATACATGACTTCACCCACACAGGGATGGTTATTTTTTTTTAAAGGGAAAATAAATAGTTTCAGGAATGTAGAAGAGCAGGCACTGTCATGCATTGCTGGTGAGAATGTAAAATTGTCCAACCACTGTGTAAAAGAGTTTGGCTGCTCCTCATATGCTTCAACACAGAATGATCCTATGACCCAGCAAATTGCACTCCTAGGTATTTATCCAAGAGAGGAGAAAGTGTATGTCTATCCAGAAATTTAAGCATTGATATTTATAGCAGCAAGACCCAAAAGGTAGAAATCACTCATATGTCAATGCATGAATGGATAAAAAATTGTGAAACACACACACCACGGAATACTATCCAGTCATAAAAAAGGAACCAAATACTTATATATCAATAATATGGATAAATTTTGGAAACACTGTATTAAGTGAGAGAAGTCAAACACAAAAAGTCACATGTGGTATAATTCTCTTTATATGAGATATCCAGAATAAACAAATCCACGCAGACAGAAAGCAGGTTAGCAGTTGCCAGGGAAGGCAGGCAAGGGCAAGGGAGGATTTATAATTAGGTAGAGAATAAAATGCTCTACTGTGATGAAAAAACTTTAAGATAGAGAAAGGCAGTGACTGAACAACACTGAATGCACTAAATGTCACTGAAGCTAATCATATAGTGTGCAAATATCAATGAATTGGAGAAGAATAATATGGCTCTATTATTAAAGAGATGAAAGTAATCATAACAACTGCTAAAAGAGATTAAAAACTGGCAGCCTCTGGAGACTAGACTTTCAGGGAGGAGTGATCTTTAGCTTTTTATTCTAAGTCATTCCATGCAACGCTATCTGTGCTTTATGTGCATGTATTACTTTGATGAAAAAGCTCTACTTATTTTTTAAAAGATCAGTGTTCCAGGACACTGGAGTCCCAGCAGTTCTGTATGAATTCTCAGGGATCAGAGCCAAGTTTTGACACTTGTAGGAGACAGTCACCCACTCCGCAGAAACCTTCACAAAAGTAAAGCCGTTGTCAGCAGTCGCGGGCACAGGTATGCAAAGCCACTTTGTGCGCTGGACAGTAAGGGCAGATCTCTGAGGCCTCTGTCACATGGCAACCACCTAGCTTCAAGTGCTGGATTCATTGCCATCACCAACACTGGTCTGCACCCCACTGCTTCCTGATGTTCTATCAGGTGTCCACACATGGTGTCCTTCAAGCCCATTGTTAAAATCATCTCAGCACTCTCTGGATAAGAAACCACACATTCAACTGATCAGCAAGGCTACTTGGTTCAACTTTCAAAATGTGTGTCCAATGCCTTCTTTTTCCAACCTCTTCCATCTCAACAATTCCCACTGCCATTGAAACTTCATAAATCATTTCCATCTGGACATGTGCAGAAGCCACTGAGCCCCCACCTCCAACACCTTCTCCACTCACCACTCACAATGATCTTTTAATCAACTTCAGTCATGTCGCATTCTTACTTTAACATTTTCAATGGATTCTTCTTACCCTTAAAATGTTCCCAAGTTCTTCATTCAGCTTACCAGGGCTTGTGGTTTGTCGTCCTTCTGATGTTTGGCCTTCTCTTTGTTCCTTCTCAAGATCTTCACATCAACTTTTTTATCTTCCAGAGCACTCATGCCTTCCATGGGCACCCAGCCCTGGCCTCGCCTGGCTGGCTCCCCCAGGTCCCAGGGCACAGGAAGATGCTGCAGTGCTTCCTCTAACCAGTGTGGGTCTCCTGCTACCCATACCACCACGCCTGCAAAACTTTTAGCACAATTTTAATTCCATTGTGTTGCATTGTTTGTTTGATTTCTTTCCCACAAGTCTGCACATTCCATAAATAAAATAAGGACTGGTGGAATTTTGTGAGCTCCTATTTCTCTGTCCCTTAACACAGGGTTTGGAATATAGCAGATGAGCGTGCTAGACAGTGGCTGAATGTAGAGTAAAAATCATTCGAGTCTTCTAAAAAAGAAGCTTATATTTATGACTGAATATATTTACAACTTTTGCAAGTAAAAATAAAAAGTTTATGTCAATGCTGCTTATAGATTTTAACAGGATAGATAAAGTCATATATTTTAATGCCTAAATCTAGATACCTTATTAAAAATGAAGAACACTTTTAAAAATCTCACAATTCTATGCATCAGTTCATCTGTTCCAATTATAAATCACTAATTGAAGAAAGTAATCAGTGATTTTGATGCAAGTTTTTTGTTGTTGTTGTTTTGCTTTGTTTTTTGTTTGATTTGGTTTGGTTTTTTTGTTTTGTTTGTTTTTTTGGTTTTTTTGGTTCTTTGTACTGGGGATCGAACTCACAACCTCACGCTTCCCAGGCAAGTGCTTGAGACACTGAGCTAAATCCTTGGCCCTAATACAAGTATTTTTAACAAAGAACTTGTTAAAATTTTTCAAACCTGAGGTAGCAACATTTTTGAACTGCAGAGCATAATCATATCATTAACATAAGACTGAGTTGCAAAGAAAACAATAATTTGAAGTGTGACATTTATTTGAATAACTCATGGAGCTGTCAGTCACTCTCAGAATGGTGGACAAATAAAGCAAAGTGGAGAATTTCCAGAGCAATGGGTTATAGCTAAGAGCATGTGCCATTACAGATCCCTCGTCTTTCCATGGTCTAGATTGTGCCCGGTTCAGTCAGTTGCAGGTGTACATGGGTCCTATGCTAGGATTTCACAAGACAATGAGTCGATAGCTCATTAAAAAAGCAAAACTGGCCATGTGGGCTGGGAGCCCACTGGGCCACCCATGCCCTCCGGGACATGTGCCCTTAACCCATTGGGTTTGCAATAGGTTAAGGGGAACAGTGACTCCATTTTCTGGAATGTTTGCATAACTATCTGAGAGTCCTCCCCACAACACACAAAGTCAAGAAATAGGGGTTGCAGACCCTATATCTCCAAATGCAAAGAAATCAGACTTCGGGAGGTTGAATTGTCTTGGAAAATGACAAATTCAGGTCTTAAACCAGGACTATTCAGCTTATTTATTACAGGCTGATATGTAACAAATGCTTATTATTGCCAACACTGTTCTAAATTGTTAGAGATATGTCAATTATTCTTTTTAAAAAGACAATTATTTCTACTTTTACATGGTTTACATTATAGTAGAAAAAGATATAAGTTGCAGTTTCAAATAGGATGATCAAAATAGGCCTCTTGGGAAGAAAACCCCAGGGCAGAGGAGAGAGTATTGAGTCATGATTGCCCCTGGCAGGTGCACTGGCAGGGCCTTTAGGCACCAGTGCAGACATAACAACTGGACGGGGTAGGGATTGTTGATGATGATGATGAGGGTGAAAAAAGAACTGCCTAGACACATACTTTGGAAGTAAAACTGACTTGCCTCCCTGATCAATTGATGGTTGGTTTGTGCTTTCTCTAGAGGTATCAGGATGATTGTTGAGACAGACTCAAAAGACACCAGAGGAGGGCATGCTAGAAGGCCAGTAAGGAATTCAGACGCAGGCTGACACTGAACAGTCTGACAGTGGCTGAGGGGAAGAGCAGGGAACTCGCTGGATTAGAGCAGAGGGATGGAGACAGAGGAGCCATGGAGCGGGTAAGAGAGGGAAGGCTACTGAGGAAACTTGTGAGGTCCTTGAAAGGACCATGGCTTTCATCCTATGAAAAATGAGGAGGCAGGAGAGTGCTCTGAAAGAGGAGAGGCATGATCTGCCCTTTCTTTTAACCAGACTGCCAGGCCGATAGTACACCATCCAGAATAAGGATGGAATAAGAAATCCAACCGGAGGCTGCTGCAAAATTCAGGCTTGAAGCGATGGTGACCTGGGCCAACGTGTTGGCAACGGAGGCCATGAGAAGGGATCGAATGTGGCTGCATGTGTTGTGGGATCAAAGTCAACAGAATATGTTCATGGGTTGAATGTGTAGCAATGTAAAAAGAGAGAAATTGGGGACAGCCCTTTAGTTTTGGCCTGATCACAAGAAGCATGGCACTGCCAAGTACATCAGACAACAGCTGACAGGCTGAGGGGGAAGGACTGGGGTTCAGTGTCACGCAAGCTAAGTTTCAGTTGTCTACCAAGAAGAGATGTCAAGGATGCCGTTCAGTGTGTGAGTCTGGGCTGCAGCCAGCATTCTTTGGCTGAGAGAGGAGTTCCTGGTGCACTGCTCATCCCAGCTCTCTGCACTTCTTCACAGACCTAGCTTGGAATTCTCCAGAATGAGGAACGTGATAGTGAAGCTAAACCCTCCTGCCGCCCTCCAATCTGCATGGCTCTTATTTCCAAGAAACATAACCAGTCATCCTGCATTGTACCGAAGGGGACGCTCAATCTAGGGGCTCCCTGCCCGACATATTATGGAAGAAACCCCAGTACAGAATGCATCAGACAGGGCAAGAAAGAATGCTATAATTTTGCATTATAATTGATTAAATAGGTAGCATTTGTCCAATACCTATAGTGTATTTAATCATTTTTCTTACCTTATCAGGAAGATGCAATTTTGTTTTCATATCCTTGTAGGTGAAATCTTCAAAAGCCTGGAGAAGATCACAAATAGCCGAGTTGATACAAAACAGCCACATTCAATGCATCTAAATAATCCCGTCTTTGAACCAATGCCAGGGAAATGATCATATTTTAAAACTTTTCCTACAAATGTGACATGTGCATCCCCATGTGTCAGCATAATCTCGGCTGCAAACAGTTCAGTGAATGACAAGTTGATTGGCCCCAATTTGAAAAGCATAGTGTATAAAAATATAATTTCAGTGTGGCCAACATTATGACAGATTCTATATTCTGCTCATATACAGAGCTAGTTTGAACTGTTTGGGGAATTTTGAGAGTCTGCAAATGCTTGCAGCAAAGAAAATTGGCCAGACAGGAGAAGATGAAAAGGGAAGGAATGGAATTAACATCTGTTGGGCAACTATTCTCAGCCAAGCATTCTCTGAGAGAAAAATGGAGGGTCAAGGGATTGATTGATAATCATTGTTTTTACTATTGAGGGAACAGCACGATAGACATGGAAGGAACATGGGCTGTGTGAGTGCAGACAACCAATGCAAATCACAGCTTTGTCACTTACTATGAGATATCAAATTATGTCACTTCTTGGATGTTTAGCTTTTATATCTGTACAGGGAGAATAACCATAGATATCTGTAAGAATTGAACCAGGTTTTATTTTTGTACACATACACATGCATACGTGATGGGCCTGACTTTGTTCTAATTTTGTTCCGTTATAAACGGCTCTGATATGATGCATGAGGCTTGTGTCACTCAGGCAGATACACACCACAATTCAGACAACCAACGGAAGTCTGCAGGTCATTTCTGCTAAGATGCTCCTCAGGGTCTTGTTGATTCAACAGCTGAGAGATTTGAAATTTTAAACAGAACCCAGAACAAGTCCCTCTTCTGTCCACTGGATAACATCAGCCACACTGGAGCCTCTCCTGTGGTCTCCTCATTCATTTTAATGAGTTTGCTGCAAAAGCTGTTGTCTTGTCAGTTCAAATCCTCCAAAAGAAATTCTGATAGAAAGCAACGTCGAAAAGGTGGCATGCTTATTTGGGGAAGTATGAGACATGAAGAAAGAATGTTCTAGAAATCCCTCCACAGTGCTCCATGGGTATCTATCTGTCTCACCCTGTGTTAATGAGAAGCATCCATAACTGAGATCTGCTCTACAAATTGCTGTTTCATAGAGAATTTGGGTTTCTTTGTTACTTTCATTTGCTTTGACCTGCTGCAAGTAACAGTAAACATGAAGCACACTTCCAAAATCTGGATCAAAGGAGAAAGTCCAAACAAATAGATGGCATATGAGGGTTACCGGTTAAGTGGGAAGTTGAGATGGCAAAAGAATAAAAACCTTCTAGAGAAGGAGGTGGCCCAACAGGAAGGAGGCTTTCTAATCCCATCCCAAGGGGTCTCAACTTTGAAATGAGAATGAAGCCTCTAATTTGCTCTTTCAGCAGCTATTGATTGGGTTTTTCAGAGGCTCTAATGTGAGAAATTCTGCAGCTCTCTGTTAAAGGCAAGAATGGATAGATCAGCTCTTTTGCAATTGAATTTGCCATCAAGACACATGAACAGATAAATAATAACAAGTGAAAGCAGGAAAGTAGTTGCCTGGTTTCTCTTCCTTTTTTTCACACCAGTGTTCTCTTTCATAACAAAATCATCTCAAGAAACAGCATTTTTGGGAAAACTCAAGAAACAATCCCAACATGCAAAATTGCAGCAAGCTGCCTGAATGCAAAGTGTTTCCTTTGTAAAATCTGAGCTCCATGAGGTGAACATGACTCGGGGGAGATGATAAGTCATGTAGGACAAAGAAGGCCACGGCATGACCCATGCAGTGCACATGCTGGGCAGTGTGAGAGTGCAAAGCCGTGTGCAGGCACACCCGAGGAGAAGCGTGTGCAGGGGGCGGGTCGAGGGTAAAGAGCTGCAGCGCTAGGAACTGCAGCTTCAAGCCCAGCCAGAGAAGATGTTCATGGGCTGCTCTCCGTGGTGAAAGGTCTCCACTGCTGGAGCAGCCTCACACTGCCTCCTCCCTGGAGAGGGAAAGAAGGGACTTGGGCCAGCTCTGCTGTGAACCTTGCCAGGCAATACTGCCCACTTTTCCTGGGGCTCATCTTTTCCCAAGTCAGAGGGCTAAGATTCCAGGGTAAGATCGGGTGTGAACTAAGGGCGAAGGAGACAAATTTAATTTACATTCTATGCCAGAGACAAAAGTAATCCTCATGACTCAGGTGTCCCTTACCTCACCAGGGCTCTCTAAGTACATAGAGTGTGAGAGAGGCCATCAAACCACTGGGGGACTCTTTGCAAAAAGTGGGATGTGCACATCTCACCCAGTAAAGTTGCTACACACACACACACACACACACACACACATGCACATTTTTGTGTTTCCTATATTTTCCACCAAAAATATTTTGACATCACAACAGTACTGTAAAATGAAGACTAAGATCTAAAACACTTCAAACCTAAAATACACTTACTCAGCTAAACGCATCGCACAATTTCTCTGATTAACATTTCTCCCATTGCTGCTCAAGTTGGAGCTGAGGGGTTCAATAAATGTCACTCACAATGCATTGTGAAATACTCATTTATTACCATTGGGTTCTGGAGTAAACACAATCTATCTTCATATTAGTACGTCTCTTAGTGTGGATCATTTGCAAAGCCCACAGAGTTGCTCTTGTCTTCTCCTACTTAAACCTTTAACTAAACATTAAAAACTGTTGTTTTAAGCTTTAAAATATTCAAATAGGTATATACTCAAAGCAGTTGAAAACAGGGTCTCCAAGACCCTGTACCAGTACACCTATGTTCATTTCAGTTTTATTCATAATAGTCAAAAGGTGAAAACAATCCAAGTGTTCATCAAATAAACCATTGAAACAACTGGGTGTATATGCACGACACAAATTACTAACCTTTAAAAAGAAAGAATCTCTAATACATTCTGCAACATGGATGAAGCTTGAGAGCATGGTGCCAAGTAGAACAAGCCAGTCACAAAAAGACCAACACCTATGAGTGCACTTCAGTGAGATGCAGTGATTCATCTTGTGCATGTCTCTGTCCTTGAAGGTTGGTCCCCACTGTGGCAATGTTGAGGGGCTGGAAACTTTAAGAGATGGAAGGTGGAGGAAGAGGCTTAGGTCATGGAGGCCACACCCTCATGAATGGACTAAGTTGGTCTCACAAGAGTACGGTAGGTCTGGTAGAAGTAACTTAATTCCCACAAGAGCAGGTTGTTATGAGTGAGCCAGATCTCCTTTCAGTCTCTTGCTTGCTGGTGCAACATGTGATGTCTCCCCACTCACTCCTGCCATCATGACGCCATCCTCCATGTGGCCCTCAGCAGAGTCAAGCAGAGGCTGGCACCAGTGTCTTGAACCTCCACAACTATGAGCTAAATAAACCATCTTTATAAAGCACCTAATGTCAAGTCTTTTGCTTTAGCAACATAAAACAGACTAAACATGAGTTACCTAATCAAATACATAGAAACAGGAAACAGAATGATAGTTGCCAGGGGCTCAGGGCAGGGGGCCATTGGAGGTTTGATAGTAGAGTTTCAGCTTTGCAAGATGAACAGCCCTAGAGATCAACTGCGCAACAATGCAAAGACATTTAACACTACTGAACTGTACACCGAAAAATAGTAAAGAGAGGAAGTGCTATATGTATCTTACCACCACTACAAATTTTAAATTTGCAGAGTACAATCTAATAATCTATTAAATGAAGAAAGCTTTGGGGAGAAGTGACATTTCAGCAGGTAACCTGAACAAAGACTGGAGTCAGAGGATCAGAAAATTTGGGAAGGGATTAAGAGACAAAGGGAGCAAGATACAGAATTCTAAATGGAATCAACTGGCCTTCTCTCCATGGATTCCCAATAGATTTGAAAATGGTACTACAGATGGAAATGCATTGTAATGTGAATGTTTTCACAGCAGAATGCTGGGTTGGGTGAGAGGGTGAAGACCTTTGGTAAAGTGAGGGTCTTAAACTAGGGGAATGGGTGTGGGTGAAGATAGCAGGCTGGCTGCCATGAATGCCCTATGAGGGACGTGACACAGAACAGGGGGTGAGCAAAATGGCTTTGGCAGCTGCATGAAGGGCCAGCTGTAGGGAGCTGTACCAGAAGCAGGAAAAGCCAGTGAGAAATGGGTTGTAATTATTGGTCTCTACCATTAAATCAACCTCACCATGATAAGTCACAGTATTTACTCATTCCTCCAATAAAATGGCTCAGTATTTTACAATAATGAGTCTCCAAGGAAGCTCCAATATTAAAGTCCCAACAGATGCAAAAGGAAATTATCGAAAAAACTTAGCCTCAAAGGAGATGGAGGGAAAATAGACTAATCTACCAGGGGGGAAATTGCCAATCTGAGTGATTTGTAAGGATAACTGGCAATCCCTTCTTCAAAAATAGCTGGACTTCAAAAGAATTACTCAGATTACCAGATATAGACTTGCACAATTCATCTAATCCTGTGAATGTTAACTGTTTTGTTCCAAGAACTAATAGAATTAGTAATACAATCCTCTTAGCCATAATACACATCCTCTTAAGTGTATACATACAAATTTTTATCTTTTGAAGATAACTATGCAAAATAACCACCTTAGTTATGTTCCTACCACCTTGCTTTGAAAGTCTGTATTGTTATTGTTTTGGGCTCTTTGGTATTGTTATTTATTAGCCTCTTTTGTTTCTTGCTTTTCTTGTAATTTGTTTTGTTTTGTCTTTCCCTCTAATACAGAAAGATTAGATGTACATGTATAGGCTTATACATGCCTAGAACTTCTCCTAAAGAGTTTACAAGAATTGATTTTATTACATGTGATGGCATGAACAGCTACTTTGAAGAAAACGAAACATTATGGTAGCCATTGCTGATTTCCTATCATCTTGTTACGAAGTCCAATAATGCTTTTATCCTTTTTTTATTGCTTTTAGTCTGTTCTGTATTATTTGATATCAATATGTGTGAGAATATGGACAACTATTTTGAAGAGAACAAATGACATTAAGGTAGCCATTGTTGATTTTTCTATTGTCTGGTTTTGAAGGCCTGTAATGCTTTCATTCTTTTGCTTTTATCCATTTCATACTATTGTGTTTTGTTTTAATTCATTGTGTATGAAGATACAGACACTATTTTGAAGAAAACAAAAGACATTATGATAGCCACTATTGATTTCCTGTTGTCCTGTTTTGAAATCTTGTGTTGCTTGCATTGTTTTGTTCTCATCTGCTTTCTTCTGTTCTGTTTTGTTTTGTTTTATTCTCTTTAAAATAAACGAATAAATTTTAAAAATAAAAAAATAGCTGAACTATGGAACAGCAGCCTAAGGTAATTTACTAACTTTCACACATTAAAGAGCATTCCTTCTTAAAACTATTGAATAACTAAAATCTATGCAAGAGAATAGGAAAGAGAAAGAGAAAGAGAGAGACAGAGACAGAGAGAGAGAAACACAACACACACATGAGATCAGTGAACGCCTGAAACAGTAAGAGTCTCACTCCCAGTGGAAAATGGGGTATGAGTGAGTCAGGGACAGGTGGAGGAAGTGTGAGTCTGTGTTTGTGTGTCTGTGTTTTGTATGTACATGTATGTGCATGATGTTTGTGTACACACATAGGGCTGGTGAATGTACATGGCAGAAATTACAGGATAGAACCAAACAGACCCAAAGAGAGTGTAGTTGCTGACTTACCCATCTGCTTTATTGTCAGAGATCTCTACTGACAAGAATGAGTTCATGAAAGAACATGGGTTTATGCAAAAATAAATTTGTACATAACCCCAGTTCAGGATTCCTTTGGTATTCTTTAGACAGATAATCACCTCATGAAATCTCCATAAATACATGTCTAAAAAAAGATGACCACACTTAATCAAAGTGTTGAGATGGTTAGAAATAAAATATACAGAATGTCTGGAGTAATTCCTGGCATATAGTAAATACTCAACAAAACCCAATAACTACAATGAAAACAGTATTGTATTATTTATATATATGTGAATTAACTATTGTTGTTAATTGATTTGAAGAAATTTACCTAGTCACATACCTTTATAACATGCATTTATTGACTGTTTCGTGTCAAGTACTAGGTACTAAAGGGATATAGAATGGTCAGCCAAGTTTAGAATGCTGCCTGGTTACATTAGAAAATGAACTCTCCAGAGCCTGCTGTGTTGCTAACAAGATGTTCAGGTGGTGAAGAATAAAGCAACCTGATTACTATCCACCGTAATGCCAAAGGCACAGTGATGCCCTGGAGGTGCAGTGCTGCCCCCTGCTGGATGGAGGACTTGAAGTCCAAGGGGTTTTACATTTCCATAATCAGAGACACGGTGCTGCACAAAGTGGAAAAGGACAGACCACCGTGGAGATGCAATGTCCATAGAGGAAGTGGAGCAGCCACCTGATCATACAGGAAGGGCTCCCCTGGGTCTCTCTTGGCAGCACTGCCATATCCCAAACCTACACGGAACCCTAGCAAAGGCAAAGAGCCAGAGCCCTGAGAGACTATAAAAGGATGAGGATCCCTGGAAGAATGAGTGAGCCTCCCCGCCCCACAGTGTAGACATGGTTCCTTTGATCTTTTATTGTAAACATACTTACCAACTTCTGGCACCCTCTGGCCATTTTGCACTCAGCCAACTATTTCTACCAGAGACTCATGAGGCTGAGCAAAGACAAAGACAAAGAACAAAAGGCAGTGCTGCATGGTGATGGCATTAGCAAGGAGTGAGGTGCCAGGAGGTCATTAGCATGAAAGATGCACCAAGGGAGCATAACAAGAACTGGGGTACCAAGGGGACATTAACATGAAGAGAAGATCAGGGGAAGTCAGGTCAGAATGGTAAAGCTTAAACGGAAGATTTAAAAGAAAAGTGCTTGGAGCCAAGAGAGCTGAAAGGAGAGGGCAAAGTAGTACCCTGGTCACATGCAGGAGGAGTGGGCAGAGAAAAGCACAGCAGAGCAGAGCAGGCAATCAAAGATAGGAAAGGTCAGGCTCAATGTAGACCACAGGGCTGGTTTGAAGTTGAATATTACCCTGAAGAAAGGGGACTGTGAGGAAGATTTGTTTGGCAGTCTCAACCCAAGATGCCCCATTAGAATTCTTCTTCTTGGCATGCACACACACACATCTGCTGCTGCTTTCTGAACCATACCTACCTGTACCACCACCTCTGCCCTGCCCTCCTGGATTCTCAGGAACCCAGCACACAGGTCCTTGACACTGGTCCCTTCATCTGTGCTGACACCCATTCCTATCCACACTGCCCGCTCTGGACAGTTCTCCAAGGCCTCTCCTCTCCATCCTTGCCCCTAATGCCATAATTCAAGGCTTTATCCTCTGCTGATCATTTTGGGTCTAATTTTGGTGCCTTTATTTTACTCTCTGCATTTCCGCCAAGCTGACTGCTCTCACATTCAAACACTGTTTACACTATTTTGCTAATTTTCCCTTGCTATCATAAGAAAGGCCTTCATGATATCCTACCTCCCTGTCTGATTCTTCTCCTCACTAAATAATGTTCTCTGTCCTCATCAAACTACCTGCTGTCCCTCATCCTTAGAATGGGCCAGACCATTATCCACCTTGGGACTTTTGCATATACCATCCTATTTCCTTGGACTACCACTCTATTCCTTCCATGTCCTTGGACTACTTAACAAATATTCACTTATTCTAAAACAGGAATCAGGCACGTCCATTGCTTCTGTCACGAATCTCTAACAGCTCAGATGAATGTAAATACTCCCTTCTCTTTCCACATACTGCACAGTCTTCGTTGTAGCACATGTCACCCTCGGTGAGCCTGAACTCTGGGGGACTTGAAGTCCAAGGGGTTTTACGTTCAACTCTGATTTCTGTTTTCCTCTGACATCTGTTTTCCTCATTGAATCAGGAACTTCCTGTGAACAGGGACTAATTTATGTAGTCCAGTATCTCCAGCACTTACCCAAGTGCTTGATTCATAGTGGTTACTTGATCTTTGTATTGAATTGAATCTATGAGTGACATAAACAAATGATAAAAATTTATGCCAGTGATAGAGAAAGCATAGAATGTCTGAGATCTTAGAACTGAAGCTTCCTTCTAAATGGAAACTTCCAGAAGCAAAATGGAGCCATATCATGAAGAGATGTTTCACTGAGGCCCAGATGACTCGGCATGTTGTATATAAACTCTTTGAGGGTCATATAATAAAGGTACACATAGGTATATATGTGCCCACATATATATGTGAGTTGTTTTATTCTGATCACACTCTGTACAGTATTATTGGTGATGTTGTGGACCCAAATATCCAGTTTGGTACATATAGGGACACAGAAGTTATCATCAAGTAACCTAATATATCTTCTCAGCATCATTCATCTGGTCACACTGGAGCCCCAAGAAGTCCTTGCTGTCATCACCACAGCCAAATGCCCTTCCCATCCTTGGCTGTAGGAAAACACCAGAATGTCAGACAGACCTCCTGCCACGGCAGGCACTGAGCCATCCCACATCTCTTCAGAGCCATGAGGCTCCCTGAATTGCTATCAGCACTTCACAGTGAGCCCAGAAAGACAAGTGGAGGACAAACATAACAATAATGTGCACCTGTAAAAATAGCCCTGCACCACCAGCCGCTGGGAGGTGGGTGGCAGCAGGAACAGATGGCCATGTCTGTCTCATTTTCTGATCCCTGAGGCTGCACCTCCCTGCTTCCCTTCCATCTCTCCTGGAACACAGTTCTGGCAGGTAATGGGTCCCTTGGAATCAACAGTATCCTTCAAAGTCATTCCGGAATAGTACAGTGAGCAAAGCCAATCTACATGCAGAATCAGAAACCCATAGTTATAAACATGAGCCACATCCAAAATGAGTCAGTTGACCTTGTTAGGATGTTCCTGAATTTTAACAAACCTCTTTCACTGATGATCCAGGGATCCTTCTAATGAAAAGGCAAAGGAACTCCGACTCGGCTGAAAGTCAAGAGTTACTTTGACAATGTTATCTGCAGATTGCCAGCCAGGCTCTGTGCTACCTAGGGGCCAGCAGTCCTGATCAGCGAGCTACACTTGCTGAGTCACACCCCACCTCCACCTGATCCTCACCTATGGGTCTGTCAGTTTCCTCACCTAGCAAACTGTCTGAACTTTGGTTAAACGTTGACTAAAACTGAGCTTTCTCATCAGTGTTCTCTTGAACAGACTTCTGATATGTTGGGAGTCGTTAATGGCTGTAAATGTTTTATGGTGGTGAGAAAGACAGGGTGTGACAAGGAGCAGTTGATGTGTTTGGGATGGAAGATCTCCGTGAGGAGCTCAGAGTCATCACCCCTAAGGTCAGGCAGGAAGTGCAGAGAAGACTCAGGAAACTGAGCATCTGAAAGGGTCACAGGTTGTGAACATTGGAGACCTGGAAAGCAGAGGTCAGAGGTGTGCGCTGATCTTGTGGCTTTGGAGGGAGAGCAGTTCCTGACCATTGTTAGGTTGAAAGGATGATGCTGGGATCAATGAGCTTTTACTGCTTTTCTCAGAATTGTAACTAAGGTCCACAGCTGAGTCCCAAAGTTCTAAAACTCTGCATTTTTATGTTCAGAGAACCTTCCAGGTGGACAACCATGAGGCTTACTGAGGGCGACCTTGGCGATAGGAAAATAGGGGAGCACAGAGAAGCCGACAACCTTGGCACTCACCAGCAATCGAGGGGGAAGCAGGATGCACCTGCCTTTGCACCTTTGCAGGACAATGTGGAGGGGGGGTAGGAAGTGACCAGACTAAGGGGAGACCACATGGTTGGCCCTGCCAGGTACCCGGTTTGTTGATGAAGAAGGGAAGAGCCTGGGATGGTGAGATGAAGAAACAGACAGTGAGCCCGGGAGTTCCCTGACAGACAGGGAGTGACCAGGACGTACCATGAAGGGGTAGAGATCTATAAATAACTTTAAATACAAGAAGGCCCCAAGCCAAATAAGAATGTTCACTTGAGAGGAACAGTTTCAGGAAACCAGGACATAGACAAAGAGTTCTGCAGCTAGGCTAAGGGTACACACAAAGTTGTCTACCACGGCATGGTGCGAAAGAACAGAGAGGAAGGGCTCAGGAGGGGAACCATTGCATCTAGTCAGGGAGAAGGAAGCACACAGCCACGCAGAAAGGACAGGGACCAAAGACACTTCTGTGGAGTTGGATGACAAACCCAGGTAAACTCTGTGGAAAATAACCGGCCTAGAAATTTCCACAGAAGTGAACTCTGAAGTCTCTGATGGATTGGAGGACTTGGGCCTCTCTGGAAGAAGCCAGCTGCTCTTGGAAATCCTAGACCAGGTGGGCTGCTGATGGGGTTGGTTGGTTCCCAGGAGCCACACCGAGTGCTGGAAATAACATCAGCTCCAGATGGATGGGAGGCCTTTCTGGATGAAATCCTTCACAGCTTGTCTTGACGGTGACTCAAGGGGAAAAACGGAAAAAGGCATCACTGATTTTAAAATGATTCTAGGTAAGACAGTTGTCTATACTTTTTGTTTCCCTTTACTCCACCCAGAGATCTGATTTTCTGCCTGCTTCATTTCATGAATATAGTCCTTGCTGAGTTCACTAGTGGTCTCCATATTGCTTTCTCCATCTTCTCATAGGACAGCTCATTGACCATGCCCTCAACAAAAAAACACTTTCTTCAAATTTCCCTGGTAACATTGCCTCCTCTTACTTGTGCTCCTACTCCTCTGGCTACTCCTTTGCTCTGTCTCTAAAAGCTGCACTTACGTCGCCTTTCAGTGTTGGGGTTCCTTAATCCTTGACCGTGGACTGTTTATTCTCCTTTTCTGTCCCATCTCTAGGCAATTTGCTTCCAATCTGTACTTTTGACTGCTTAATACAATCTAAGCATGTGACCAGCACAGCAGGAGTGTTCGGGGATGTGTCTAAGGCATAGCTAAGTTAGGTCATTACTATTTAAATAGTAAATGCAGGCTCAGGGTGGAAAATGCAGACCAAGGAAACCATAAGGAAAGGCAGAAAAGAGAATACAAGTTAAAACTCTGAGAAAAGCTATTCACTGCATTGGAAGATGAATAGGAACCATTAAATTAAAAGTAACTGCTGCTATCATTCAACACAATTAAAATTATTCTACAGGGTAATTGTTTATCTGTACATTTCAAGCTCTGTGTTAATGTGTGCATTAGCTTTGTATTAGTACTTACCACTTTCCATTCATCCCCTTTATCCAAAATAGCCATGCCTATCTTTCATGCAATATACTCTCAGGCTTTGATTCATCAATTCAATCCACCACCTGTAATTTTTACTGATTGCCTTTAGGTTGTACGGGAATGTTTGAAGCACTGTAGTCCGTCTCTGTCATCAGAGATCTTGATACAGTATTGTAATAACCCACTACTTATCAGCTTCTCTGTCAGCATCAATTAGAAAAGACACAAAGGAATCATATGCTTATCAATTATTTTATCAATGGAGCAAGTACAGAAGCACCACTTGAGAGCAATTAACAATCATTAGCGCATGCAACTAAAAGGAGGATATTCTAGGTTTTTAAAATTTGCTGTATAACCAACTCTCATGTACACAGAAAATAGTTATCTATAGTGTATCGGGTGGCATTCCTGTGGCTCAGTTTATTGATCTGCTCTATTGAATTACCTCTCTGTTGAGCTCTGTACTCTGCAATAGCACAGTAACCAAGTCTTCCCTATTTCCATCTATTTTGCACACCATCTGCAGAGACAATCAGCTATGAAGTTGGTTTGGCCCTCATTTTGGAATCAGAAGTCCTGGGTGCAAAATTGCACTTTCCTTATCTGTATACTTCTATGAGTAATTCTATACCTTCTCCACACTTGTCTAAAATATGTCAGGTGGTAAGAGTACTACTATTAGGAAAAGCTTTAGAAATCCAGATATTTGACCATTGCCCTTGTTCTGTGGAAAGTATAAGAGAGAGAGTTGCCAATTTCCTCCAGTGTGAACTGTGAGGAATGGCCTACTAGACGCCACCATTCCTTTATTATAAGCGTAATAACAAAATCTTTGAAACACCAGCTTCAGGACTAAACAGAAAACTAAATTAGCTTCAGGACTAAATTGTTCTATTCAGTTGGAATTACCCAGTGAACTAGGTAGGCAGCTCTCAGAATTACCCAGTGAGCTAGGTAGGCAGCTCTCAGAATTACCCAGTGAACTAGGTAGGCAGCTCTCAGAATTACCCAGTGAACTAGGTAGGCAGCTCTCAGAATTACCCAGTGAGCTAGGTAGGCAGCTCTCAGAATTACCCAGTGAGCTAGGTAGGCAGCTCTCAGAATTACCCAGTGAGCTAGGTAGGCAGCTCTCAGAATTACCCAGTGAGCTAGGTAGGCAGCTCTCAGAATTACCCAGTGAGCTAGGTAGGCAGAGACTATTGTTTCCATTTTGCAAATGGGAAAAGGGAGACTTGGAGTTTAACAAACTGACCAAGATGAAACAGTGAAAAAATAACCAAACTAGAACTCAGTTTGTCAGACTTTCTAATTTCCTCATTTTACACCTTTCAGTAGCTACAGCAGAAAGGGAGAAAACAGTACCCAAGCCCCTTCTAGTGTAACTTCTCTATTCCTAGAGAGTCAGCACATCTCTGGGAAAGCTCATCTCTCCTCTACCCATTTGAAAGAGTCAAGTGTATTCAAAATGTTCACAAATTGATTTCTAACCATCAGGGGAATACTTACTAGTATTTACTTATGCCCCCAAAATAACACTTGGCATTCCCATGTAACTCGGCATTCATAATTATTCATTAGGAACAAGCAATTAAGAATTTAATTCCTATGATAGCAGGATGTCTATTTTAGTTATTTTGCAACACAAATGTCTAGATACCCTTCCCTTTTAATGGGTAGAGACATTTTAAAAACTAGTTTACCAATACCACATTAGATGCGCAGTGTTCTGAGCATGGCTCTTAGAAAGGAAAGCTTTTTTGAAGACTTGCACATTTAATATGCAGTGATCTTCAATAAATTGTCTCTTTAAATGAACACGTGACTGAAGGTCACACACCCATGCTGCAGCTTAGCTGTGGACAGACTACACAGTGTATTCTAGCAGTTTCCAGCTTGAGGCACACGAGACACTAAACTCTCATGATAATCAGTGTTGAATATCCCTTTGACCCTATGAAGTGAAATGCTATGGGCCTCAGTTTAGATTCTTCCCAAGTTTTCAGGGAGATAAAACAATTCCCCAGCAGCCTGATGCAAGTATTTATCTCCACGGACAAGATGTTGGCTAACTGGACACAACTCTGATGCTTGCAAGGCTTGCAAGGGTTTTAGACAAGAGAGTCTAAACAAGTGATATGGGCCAAAAAAAGCCACAAATGTAGGTTCTTTATACATGGCCTGCTAGGTCTTTGCCTGGCTGCAAATGGAAGATTTTTATGAGTGTTAAATTCACAGACAAATGAATAGAACATCCAAACACATCTTTTTAATTACAAAATGCCCCCCCTCATCAGATTTCTACTCATTTCAGCCACGGGGAAAAAAAATGTCATCATCATAATTCCTAATAGCTTGCTTCTGTTTCCGCTTCAATAGATACCCTGTAGATGGGAAGTCACATAACAGCTTTGTGTCCTATCAAGTTGCCTCCACCCGAAAACAGCTGCAATGCTTATCTAATTAAACCCCAGCACCAAACTGTGAGCCTCAGCATAAATCATTAATATTGTATTTTGGATCACTTTAAATTCTGACTGGGGGTAGGTGGTTTCCCGCACACTGGTCTCCAAAGGAGATTTTTCAAATAATCTTTAAGCGGCACTGAAAAAATAAAACAAGATTCCTGCTGTTCAACAAGGGCTTTGCTATCCTGCTGCACCCTGATTAGCTGCTAATACTAATTGAGAGATGGATATTGCTTATTCTAAAAATGCTAAAGACTTTTTTATTATTGCCTAAAAAAAACTGCAGTTCTCCTCACCTCAAAAATATATCTGTGGCTCTTTGCCCAAATCATACACAGCACCAGAAGAATGGTGATTTCTGGGTCTCTTGTCTCCGGTTTGCAGAGTTATTATTCTGAATCACTTCTTTCCTCGAGGTGCCTATTCACAAGTCAGCAAACTGTGATTTCCACAAGGGATTTGCACATGCACACCCTACATCTGGAACATGGAAGCGCTCTTCACAAGACTCTGATGGCCCAGAAATATTTACGTAAATCTCCATCCCAGTAATGTACATATTGACGCACTTGGGTTTAAGCTCATAAACCAAGAGCAAGAGCTTTTTGTGTCCCCATTCTAATAGATGAAAGCCAACAGGCCACGCCAAATAGGATAATTTAGACATAGAGAGATTGGCCAAAACCAAATGAATCTCTGATTCCTTCCAGCATTCTAGGAAAGATACCAAGCCACTGTGCCAAAGCACACTGCTCTCCTTTGTTAGGAAAATACTCTGATCTGCTCGAAGTCAGGGGCATCGATCACCACCAGCATCAAAAAAGGTGTATGCAAGAGAGACTCCCTAATGAGGAACAATTGACTACAGAAACACAGCATCCATGTAGCTCAGCGTTAATACAGCTTCAGCTATGAAGAAATCAGACAAAGCATCTGAACCATAAGGTTCTCATTCTCGTAAGCCAAGGTTGATGGAGACTTTGAGTGCCAGGATACTGCCTGGCACTCAACCACATCAGCTAAAGAGAGATGGGGGACTTGAGAAAAAGCAAATAAGAGAAAGAGGATTGTCGAACAGGAACAGAATATAAGGAAAATATAAAGGAGAGAAGAGACTGAAAGATTAGGTAACAATCTGAAAGACCCCATGAATGATTCGTGCCCACGGAGGCAGTAAAAACAAAGACATCTCCTGAGTTCACCAAATAGGTCAAAACAGATAAGAGCATGGAGTTTTAGATTGCTTCAGCCCAAATGAGTAGAAACTACATTTCCCAGAATCTCTCTACCCATACAATCCTGAGGTATGGTATAGGAGATTTGGCAGTTGTAGTCAAGGGCAGCCATATTGCTTTTTAGGTTTTGAAGCTTGGAGTAGGGCAGGAGCCTACTATGCTGCCTCAACTCTAACTCCTGCTTCAGCTCTGTGACCATGAGGCTGAGCAGTTGCCAGTTGTTCCTGGTAGTATCCCCATCCTCAGGGCTGCAGTTCAGAGGGTCAGTAGATGTCAACATGGATTCTAGCCTAACCATATGAATTTCATCTAGCGCCTGTGGCTCAAGTTTATCTTCGCTTTCTCCATTTGACACCCATCTTCCCTCCTATTCCCTCCTCCCACACACATTCCTGTCAGTGGGGCTTCCTTGAACATGCTTAGGAAGAAGAATAATTTGCCTTGGTCTGTAACCACTTAATTAATGCATTCTAGATGATAACTCATTATGGCATTCTAGATAACTCATCACATAACTGTGGGGATAGGGTTTGGAAACTGACACTAGGATGCTCTTTAAATAATAAACAGCTTTGCATCCAGAGACCTCATTTTTGTTTCCTGTTAGAACTTAGAGATATACACACATACATATGTATAATAATGTATGCATGCTCATAATTATATATGAATAATATACTCATGTATAATATGCAGTCCTGTTTTTCCTTAACAATGAAACACCTTCTGAGGAATGCTTAATTAGGCAATTTCATTGTGAGACTGTCACAGGATACACTTGCAAAAGCAAGACAACTACAATGTCACTAAGTGGTGTAATCTTCTGGGACCACCATCATATATGCAGTTTGTTCTTGATCAAGAACTTAAAGGAGGAGAGGTATATTTTGACTCACTATTTTTAGAGAATTAAATTCATAGTCAAGGCAGAAAGTGTGTGGTGGAAAGATCTGGCAGAAGAAAGCTGCTCAAGTCATGGCAGCCAGGAGGAAGCAGAGAGAACTGAGGAAGGAGATCTACTCTTCTGGGTTGCACCCCACAGTGACCCACTTCTAACCACGCCCCATCTCCTAAGAGCAAGTCAGCTATGAATTCGTCAGTGGACAAATCAACAGATGAGTAAAGCACCCCATTGATCCAATCACCTACCAAATATGTGAGGATCCGGGGGGACTCCCCAGATCTAAACCACAACATTATGTACTCACACGGTAGACATATATAAAATTGTGGTAAGCTGAGTTGTTAGCTGGCAAAATAGGGTAAAATCTCATACTCTCCCCACTTTTAAATTTAAGATTTTTATATTGAGTCCCATCATTTCTATTCCTTTACCCATTCCTTGTTAATAGTATTTAAATCTAGTAGAGTAGATCACCCCTCCTCCACAGCTCCCCTGCTTTCTATGTAAGGCAAAACAAAAATGTGTCAAACTCTCTGCTTGCATTTGAATGAATTTCCCTGAAACATCTGGAAAAGTGAAAGCTCCTACCAGTGCTTTACTTTTCCTCTGGGCCACAAGAGGGAAGAACCCAGTGCATCCTTCAAGGCAGCCTTCATAGCAAACTGCCAGAGGAGGATCCCTCGCCACTGAGCAAGTGCTCTGGGGAGGATGTCTGGGTTCCAGATTTATCTTTATCACCTGCCACTCAAGTAATTTTGGACAAGTCATGTAGCATTTCTGAACCCTCCTTTCCTCATATGAAAATGTGAAATAATGGCACTTGCTCTGCTTGTCTTTCGAGATTCATGCATCAAATGAAATGATGCTCAAACGTTTTATAAATGTAAAGGATTTTAAGGCTCACTCACTCCCACTTCTGAAAAACAAATCTCAACTTTAGTTCTCCCCCAGTGTAATCAGAAGCTAACTTTTGCCCTCAACTTACTTGTCTGGGATCTTAAGACCCAAATAGTCAGTCAGTCCTCTCTTGAGAGGCTGGATTCTGCTCCAAATACTGCATAACTAATGGGTAAATTATTTTTCTTGAAAAGAAAAAAATTACCCAGAATCATGATATCACAAATCTCCTTACTGTTATTCTATTGTCTGGCCTGTCTCTGTTACAGTCATGATCCTACTGCTAAATCCAACCCTCATCTTCTCTTCCAGTATCAAGATCCATCATCTCTTTAGCCAAAGAAAAAAGAATGAAAGAAAATGGAACAATAACACAAAAAACACTATAAAGTTGCATTAGAAAGAAATTGTAATCTAATATATTCTTCTTGAAATCAAGGAAAATTTGTAATATTTGGCAGTAAGGACGATCATATGCTTGAAACATAATAGAACTGAGAGATGTTATAAAAATGGCCTTGTTTATAACTCATTTTTCTGTGAATCAGGAAATTGTCCCTGGGTCATTTTTTCCCACCATCAATAATTGAAACTCTGATGTTAGCAAACAATCCCATTATACCAAGCACTGCTCTTATATTCAGTTGTTCATTCAACCAAAACATCTATTAATTCATGTCTGTGTGCCAGGCATTGTGCACTCAGTTTGCCAGGCATGTAGTTTATAGCCAGACAGTCTGGTATCTCAGCTTTTAAAGCCAAGAATCAGAAGTTTAAGGCTGCCATTTTTTATTTTTTATTTTTTTGTTTTTTATTTTAAAGATAATAAAATCCAATAAAACATAACAGAACAAAGCCAATCAAAACAAAGCAGTAGAACTGGTACAGAACTTCAAAGAAAGATACTATGAAACAATAGCTACTATAGTATTTCTTGTTATTTTCAGAATAGTTAACCATTCCATCGGGTGTAGTAAAATCAAACCAAAAACAAAACACAATAAAACCACTAAAAACAGAATATGAAATAAAGCCAAAAAAATTAATCAGAATAAAGCAAAACAATGAGAACAATATTGGGCCTCAAAGACAAGATAAAAGAGAATCCCCCATATTTGCAACACTGCCTACTGTCATCTTCCCAAGAGATGCTCAGACTGCCAGCCCCAGGCCTGCAAAATCAACCAAACATTACAAGTATTTAGTTGCTTTATGTACCTTAGTTGCTATCAACTTAGCTAGTCCTCTGAACCAGCAGGTTGCTTATGGGGGGGCAGGAGGGGATGACCTTGATTCTTAGCCCATGCACTGGTATGCATACAGGAGGCACATCTTTCTCTTCCTGGAGTCTGTGCCAGTCACACACTCACCAGGAAGGCAGGCTAGTTGTCTTCTGGCTGGAGCCTCTCTGACCCAAGGTAGCAGGTTCTCGAAAGACACATCTTTCTCTCAGTCTGGCATTTTTTAATTAAGTAAAATATTTTTGTGCAATAATTTCAGAGTTTCAGAATATAATGCATCTAGTGGCAAGCTGATGGGACTCAGAGATAAGTCACTGTGAGATTTCTACAATGGACTTAAAAAAGATTGTTCCTGGGTTAAATTTATTTTTGCTCTTGTGAGGTTGAGCAACAAACATGTTTCTTGACCCTTCACAAGCTGTTGATTCTCCCCACTTGTCATGTATTTTATCTCCCATGGAACACTTTATGGCAGAGATGCCCAACCATCCCCCACTCCTCAGGAGGCCTGAACAGTAAGTAGGACTGGAAGCAGCTGTCTGTAATGTTTTTTAATTCCACAGGCAAATTTTAAACATAGCCAGGGATAAAACCCACTAACTATGACATCTACACATATTTTTCAATGAACAAATGAGCAAATATTATTAAAGTAAACAAATATCATACTCTTAAACCACTTGCCCACTGCTAGGAGCAAATTCTAAGAGCAAGAAAGGACTAAGAGGGAATGCTGGATTAACATTATGTGTATGGGCAACACCACAGAATAGGATAAGTGTTATTAGATGAGAGTAGTAACATAGAGCCTTTCAGGCTGAAAGTGAGGATCCTTTGACACTTTTATATATTAGAACATTTCTTAGATCCTTGTAAAATACTGTCTATACTTTTGCCTTTTCTATTAAGAAAATATATTAAAATACTATGAATCTGACGCTTCAAAATAATTTTAAGCATTTTAATCGTATCTGGTTATATTTTTAAAATACTAACACCTACATCGGCAAGGCATTATTTATGCATACTACAAATTATGTTTAAAGGTAAGTGGTCTTAGGAAGTGACTCAGTGGCCCCCTGGAATTTATAGTCTGTATATCAAGGACCACAGACATAGATCATCTAATTACTAAAGACATGACACAAGAGAGGCAGTGGGGGAAGCTAAATGGGAGAGCATTGACTTAGTATGCATTAACTCCCAGGCGTGGAAAAAAAAACTGAACTAATGACACTAGAAGGAAATGCTTAATCAAATTGAGAAAGAAGTAGAAGCAAACCACTAGAGGTAAGGATAACTTTATATTTCAACATAGTGGCAAAATAATTCACCAGGAGAAAATGCAAAATTTTACGTTTTTCATAAACTGTTATTGTATATAATTAACAATTTTAGATTACTGAAGGAAAAGAAATAAATCAGACTAGCTGAGTAAAATAAAAGTTACAGAGAAAATTTGGAGTACAACTTTGACAGTTTCTCAGAATAATATAAAATTTAACCTAATAATATATGGAGTGATATAATCAGGGAAAAATCTATTTGATTATTCAATTTAAGAAAAAATATACAGTTTGAGTATCCTTAATCCAAAACCTTTGGGACCAGAAGTGCTTTGGCCTTTATATTTTTTTTTCAGATTTTGGAATATTTGCCTATATATGATGAGGTATCTTGAGGATATCTCCAGTTGAAATACAAAATTCACTTATGCTTCATATATACATTATACAAATAGCTTGAAGGCAATTTTATGCAATATTTTAACAATTTTGTGCATGAAGTAAACTTTCATAGCATGGGATTTTCCATTTGTGGGGTCATGTCAGCACTCAAATATTTCAAACTTTGGATTTTCTGTTTTTTGATTAGGAGTGTTCAAACTTTACTGTAAAATAATGACATCTGTTAGGGGAACTATATCAAATGCATTGTAGAAAAAAATACAAAAACCCTGTCAAAAATCAAAAACTTATTGAAGTTCAGGGGGAAATGTAGTCAAGATCAAAAATTACAATTTCTTAAATAGAAATTATTTGTAATTAAAAGGTTAAGTAAAAAAACCTATTACTGAAGAGAAAGTGGTATCATTGTATTGAACGGATATGCTATTGATACAGAGGTTAAGGTGGAGAAGCAGAGATATTGCTCAGTCTTCCTTCCCCGCACTTTCCAGAAAAGCCTTGAACTATTCTCAGGAAATGAAAACTCTGGAGAAATGATACAAGCAGAGATCCATCCATTCTGTGGACACCAAAACATGCTCTCTGTGAGTCTCCTCTGAAAGAACCCACACCCACAAGCATACCAGGAAACTTTCAGGTGGCATATTGATGCAGGACTCATCTCAGTGGCTCAGAGTTGAGGACAGTGGTAATGTGGAGAAGTTAACTTTGGTGCTAATTAACTACAAAAATCTCCACTAGCCTCAATTCCTGATAATTGCTTATTTAAAATGTCTCCTGAAACTCTTAGAAGGCAACCAGAAAGGTTGTGTAAATGTTTTGTATTGTTAAGATGCTCTCTAACAAACATTTCTTTCCTACAGCAATGGACCTTCCTTTAATGCAGAAAAATGCTTCCAATAAATGCTTTTGATAAAATCTCCAAAATGGTCATTGTGTTATTGGTTAAAACAATGATGAATAATAAAATGTCCACAAAGGTATCTAAAAGATAAGTCACAAATTCAGAAGGAAGTTGTTATTGTTGTTCTTAATTCCATCGCGTTTCTAAGAACCCACTTAAACATCCAAAATAACAGTGGAAAATCTTTACAAGCAGAGAGATGAAAATTTCCTTTATATTGTGCTTTGAGTAGCCAAATTGCACCCAGTATTGTAAAATCAAAGTGCTTTGTTGCTAGGCAATTCAGTGAATCATCCCAAGTCGGATTTTAAACAGATTGATAAAAGTGTTCCTTCTTAATTTGTTTTTTTCTCTAAAACACAGTTTTTGCTTGAGCAACAAAATATACAAACTGATCATATGGGAACATAAATTTGTATGGTAATAAATAAACCTTTCTCTGACACTAATACTTAATGTTATGCATAATTATTGTTGTAGCACATAGCAATCAGATATAAGTGATAGGAAAACCAGGCAACAGTTATATTTGACATTGTGTTAGTATTGCTGAGAAAAGCAGCCTTGGGATTAGCATGGAAGTAGGAGG